>VYZS01060959.1:0-27686 GCA_013400695.1 Neodrepanis coruscans
AGAAGGTCAGTTACAAGTTACCATTTTTTCCCCCTTGCTATAGCAGCAAAATGCCAGAAGAGCTTCAATTTGAAGCCTGAAGAAACTGTTATTCCTGCATCATCTCAATGGAATGCAAAGCTCAGACAGGTCCTTAGGATGTGTAAATGTCACAGAGATTCAGTTTTGCAGAGGAGTCATTGACACTCCACTGACAGCACAGCAGTATTTTGCTTCTGGTTCAGTACAAATTACAGACAACTTGACATTAGAGACCTTCAAATGCAAAAGCAGCCTGAAATCCTACATGATCAAGTGACTTTGCCTATTTACAACAACACGGCTTTCATTTAGACGTCTCTTCAGGGACAAATTGATGGAATGGAAATGGAATGGGGAGCAAAGCCGAGGAAGTTTCTGCTTTGTGTGGTACTGCTTGCTCCATGCTGAACCCTCTGAAGTCTGGCTCTGCCTCTCCCTTGCAAGAATCAACGTGTAAGTGTTATTGGCACATCCTTGAGCTCTGCCCTCTGAACTCCCCCTGCACAAAGCAAAGAGAGCCAACCATTTAAATAAGAGCAGACCTTAGCAGCCCTCCCACTCCTTGCTCATACTGTTTATTCCAGATAATTATCTGTGTTCATATGTGTTGTTTGGTGACTTTGCAATTATCCTCTTATCTTTCTTTTTACATGTAATAGCAGCCCCGTGACCATTCTGTTGAGGTGGTTGAATGCAGCTTGATTCTGCATTTTAAAGAAGTCATTTGCTGAAAATAAAAGGAGAGAGATCATAGCTCATCCAGGAACCACTGTGGGTCAGGGTTCCACACCGTGCTTTGTGCTCTGAGACAAACTAAAGGGCCCAAAGGCAGAGTGTGGTCTGTGTAGGGGGCCAAGATATTGGGTGAATGGCAAAAGGACCAGAGCAACAGCTTTAATTGCCTGTGAAGTGAAGGTATCANCTGGCAGCCTTGGGGCTGTGACCAAACACTGTTCCAGTGCTCAACTACCCACTGGGTGAAAAATTTTGTTGTGAGCCCCTCTGTGCCCTTAGAGAGGGCAAAGCTCCTCCTTGGCAGCTCCCCAGTGCTCAGCAGGAAGGCAGGGGATGGGTCACAACCTGAGCACCACCAGGATTTCCAACCTTTCAGCCACGGGAGGATGTTTGCATTTCTTTCCCGTGTTTGGGACCACCCGGGTGGGACCAGGTGACACCAAACTCCTCACGAGGGATGTTACTTAGTGAAAAAAGTCAACACAACTCACAGAGCCTGCCTAGCAAAGCTTGGGCCAATCAGAAAGCAGAGTTTATATGGCCTAATTAATTCAACTGTCAGGAAATTAAACTATCATGTACTTTGATATCTGTCTGTTTTCTCAGGTGCAGTTATATTTGAAGAGACCCCACGCCTGTTTAGCCGTGATCCCTTTTGGAAATAATTGGCATGGTTTTGATTGATAATGTGTATTCCTCTTTAAAGGAAAACACACTATTTTTCATAATCAGAGGCTGAATGCATAATGAGTGCTCTGGTGCTGCCTTTAGCATCAGGTCTGTCAAACTGCACAGTTATTTCCATATTGATGCAAACTAAGATATTACACTCCCTCATTACATTGACATGGCACATCTTTCAACAGTCAGCTTCCAATCATACGTTCCTTGCAAACAAAATTACCTTCATTTTCTCTTTTGCTACAGAAGGAACTAGCACTGGAAATGTGCCCTAACAAGCTAATCAACTAATTTTTAGAATATGTTTGAACCATTTAATATTCTAAAAGAAAACAAGAAAAAGTTGCTAATGGGTGTGCTGGCATAAACAGAAATAAATAGACAACTGGTTGACTGAACATTAGCATACTTAAGTTTTATCGAAGTCACAGTGGAATTCATTTTGCAAGTCAAAAAAGCAAGATCTATTTGTATCCATAAGCAGAACCACCTCATTTTCTTGGTACATTCTTGAGCATATAACCTTGGTTAGGAAGGTAAAAGGGGAAAAAAGGAAACTACCCCTTCACAAGGCAAGTGCTCCAGGCAATAAATTGATTTTATGGGACCAGGGCTACTGATAATGGTTTGTGTGATACTAATGGCCCTGCTGCCAGGAGAGAGCAGTGGGGCTCTGCCTTATGGGCTGCATTCAAGGGGGGTGGCAGGGAGCAAGGGTGTTTCCAAAGCAACATCCAGAGATGGGAAAAGGGAGAGGCAGCTCTGCATCGTTAAATCCGAACGCCAGTACCAAATGGACAACAGTGAGGAGAAGAGTTGGTGTTTTCAACGACCCATTTCAATGGGAAAGGGAAAAGTTGGGGTGAGCGGACTGAAAGGGACCACAGGTGGAGAATGTTGACCGGAGAAAGCATTGCTCAGGGAGTGACAGTGTGCAGGGAAGTCAGAGGCAGGCAGGCTGAGGCCACGAGGAGCCTCACCAGTCCCCCAGCCACCCCCAGGAGCTTCACAGGGATCCTTCCATTCTGTCAGGAAATGCATCGTTTGTTTTTGCTGCAGGAGGGTTACAAACCCTTTGCAAAGATCATCCTCGTGCCTCATTGTACAGAACCGAGTTTCATTTCCTGTCAAGACCTAGTTCTGCATTTGTTACATGTGTTAATTTGCTGTAGAAAAATCATGGTAAAGCAAATTATTGTGGTGATACAGTGTTAAGGCAAAGCTCCAATGTCTGCCCCGGGTATGAGCGTGGAACCAGTGACAGTCCTTCCCCGTGCTGGTGTGTGATTAGTTGTTGTGCCTGAGGACAGCTCTGGGCAGCACCTTCTCCTGAGGCAACTCTGGAAACAGCCGAGCCCTCCTGATGTGAGGCAGAGACGTGTGAGTCGATCCTGAATTCTTCCATGTCCAAATCAGAGTTGTTCCATGCACAGGTCACCATAAGGAACATATGGGGTGATTTACACATCTGAAACCACAATCTGGTAGCAGATCCTTGCCTTCCCAACTGTGTGTCTAAAATTTGGGCACTCTGTTTTTCTTTTCTTTTCCTGTGAGCCACTCCAGAATCCAGCCCCGAAGGCCATTAAAAGTTAGAGTTGCTGTAAAACCTAACATTATTATCAGCTCCATTTCCTTACACATCCAGGGCAAAATACCTTCCAAAGCTGACAGTTGCATGGGAATGCACCAGACTGTTCCCTGACGTGGGATTAAACAACATACTGTGTAGCAAGAGAAACATCTGTTTGTTCTTGAGCTGAGCAGCGACTGCCTCGGATGAGGGTCCGGAAGAGGAGAAGGAAAGCTCAAGATGAAAGCTTGCACTTGAGCTGTCGGGGGAAAGGAATACATCCACGATCCTGTACAATATTTCCGCTCGGTCATAAAAACCAAGGCAGTGCTATTCCGGCAAATACCCCGGCACCGCTGCAGCATGACAGCCAGCAAATGAAACTGCAAACATTTCCATCACAAAATCATATCCTCCCAGTCGGAAAGGCAGGCTAGAGAACAGATGTCCCAAGATCTGGGAGTGTATCATAGCCATTAGGGATGTCTTTTGGTCTTGAAAACAAAAGGCGGTTTCTCCTGATGAAAGTGGCTGTCGGGAAAAGAAGAGGGGAAGAAGCTGTGCCCCGTTGCTGCGAGGCTGGCAGCCTGTGACCCACCAAAGTGGATGTGGATGTGAAGGGGAATGACACAGAAATCACAAGTTGTGGGCAGCCCCACGGGGAAGGGGGCAGTGGGTAACGTGGGATCGTGGTTTGTGAGCAGCCAGGTTGATGTGGGGCACGGAGCAGGAGAGGCAGCTCCCCTCCCACACATCCTTCTTAAGAGGTTTCAAGCACACTCCTCAGCTTGCAGATTTAGATACAAATTTGTACAAAGAAGTGTGATAACTCTCCCTGAAACCTGATTTGATTTTCTCCCTTCACTATCTTATCTGGCATGGAGGAGATTTAAGTCATACCAGATTATGAAGTGTTATCCTCTCTACTCAGCCAGAATATCTCCAGACGCTCAGGCTGCCAGAACAAGCTTCAGGTTGCCTCTGACTCCAAGTTTAAATTTTCAGGGTACTTTTTCCTTTTTTGAGGATTGCTGCCTCAAAAGACAGAAATGCCGAGTCCCTCAGCTGGTAATTTCTTTACATAAATAACAATTCTGCAAAAGATCCCTTTAATGACAATTATACATAACTAAGTGCACTTTAAAGACTGATTTCTTTTTTTAGGGGGTTGTTTTGAAGTGTCTTTGAATTCATTAAGAGTAATTTTCACTTTATAAACTGAAAAGCAAGTTTCCCAGAGACATCAACCCTCCAATAGGTACATTGTTCCACATTCAGGTCTAATTATTTACTTGCCAAATGCATCAGACACAGAGCTTGGGAGCAGCCACACAGATAGAAAAATACACAAATTAACTGTCCTCTTTTTCTCAGCCGGTGGTTGTGCACAGTCCATGGAACTGTGGGTAGGAGATGGAAAAGGGGATGTGCTGTCAGGGTGTGCTGGGGCTGTATTTCCCCTCCAGGGGCTCCCCCGGTGCGGCAGGCTGCACTGAGTCCCAGCTGCCCAAACAGTGAAAGGAGAGGTGAAAAAAAAGAGTAGAAATTAACATCATTTAAAGGTTAATTTAAGAAAGTTGTGAAGGTTAAAGGTTTTGTGTGACTGTCCATAACGATCCTGACCCTGTCACTTCACAGGCTCTGAATCAAACCCTTGTTGGGCAGCAGTACATCTTTTCACCTTAAACATGTTCCCCAACACCACCTAAAAATGAATTTTAAGTCATGATAGTTTTCCACCCTCTGCTCGCAAACCTGACAAAGCTTCTTCCTTCCTTCCTGCTGCTCCTGACAGCAGTAGGAGGTCCCGTCCAGACAAAGGGCTCTTTTCCCTTGGCAGAGCAAGGAAACCTTTCTCTTGAATTAGGAATGCAAAGCTTCATTCTTGGCCAAAGATCTGAACCTCGACTGTTTGTGGTACATTGTGAGAGGTTGTTTCACATTGTCCCTGTTAACATTCGCTCTGTGCAGGGAATGGGGACACTCGTCTGTGCCAACTCACACAGGAATAACAGCACTGAAGACATGAGGCACCCAGAGCTTATGGACGTATGGATTTCTGCAGTAGGAAGAGAAGACCCTGATCACAGCAATCCCTCTGCCACATGAACTACTGTTTCTACTTAAAATTTCACTGACAATCTAGAAAAATGCCACTCAGGCAGAGCAAGATGCCTGTGCACAGAGGATTGCTGGAGAGTATGCAGTAACAGCCAGCCAGCAGCTGATAATCTGCTTGTAAACTCCTGTTTGGAAATAAAGACAATCCCATTTTACAGTAACCAGATGTTTAAACAGAATATTAGTATTTACAAGTGCCTCAGGCTATTGTTTTATACAGGTCTGAAGTGGGCTTACAAAAATGGAAAATCAGAAGCAAGTGTGCAGTTCAAAGGCTCCTGGAAGCTGTGAAATTTGGTGTGTTGTGGGATAGATCCCCTTTAGTTTGTGCCTGGGATGTTGGGTGGGTTTGATTGCTGAGTGTTCCTCCTTAACTTACCTAACCAAGTTCCCCTTTGCTCTGATTTTCCCCTGTTCTTTACTATCCATAATTGGATAACTTCTCTCCAATTTTCTCCTTGGAACACTGAAGATAAGGTTTCTGTTTAATCATCCCACTTTAAGTACTTGCAATCAGACAGGATATTGCTGCTTTTAAAATAAGACAATGACATTTAATGACTTTCATTTCTTCCTATACAAAAGATTAATTTATATGCTGGAGTCATCTTTTTCATTGGAAAATTCTCTCTTCTCTTTTTGAAATGATTCAATCTGATTAGCAACTTAATTCTCCTTTTATATTTCTGATTTTGTGGCTTTTGCTGCCAGCACTTGCTTGTCATCTTTTTAAAAACTCTAATTCAGCTTTTGTTTCTGAATTAGTCTGAAGTTAAGAAGGCAGACAAGTTGTGAGGTGTGTGAGTGCAGATGTGCTACCCTGGGAAGGGTGGCTCTGTGCTGAGCTGATGGAGCACTAAAAGCTGTAGGAAAACAGAGGGATTCCCTTAACAAGCCTTAGAGGAAATTTCTGTGAAGGACTGTGGGGTCTCTGTGTGTGTGTCCCTGGGAAAACATAGGATGAAAGCAGAATTGGGGAAGGAGATCTGTTGTTTTCCAGGGATTTGAGAAAAGTCCTCATGTCAGGGAGGGCAGGAGTAAGGGCCAAGAACTGAATGGGAAAAAAAACACGTTCTAGAACACCCCTTACCTGTCTGTTTTAAACAGCAGACCCACAGATTTAACCTGCCAGATATAAACTGTCTACTTGTAATGTTCATTTTTCTTCTGGAGTGCTGTTGGAAAGAAAAGCTTCCTCTGGGTGCTGTCTATGAGCTCATCATCTGGATGGTTCTCCAAGTACAGACATGAAACTTCTCTTCAAAACTTTGCACTTTGCAATGTAATCTTTACCTTCCAACAAGAGAGTGTTTGACTTTGGCAAGGTCAATACCATTGTTAGGAATTTATTTTGGTTTTTCTGCTAATATGCTTTAAAGGAGTTATCATTTTCTTTACTCTGCTGGCCATCATTTTCTTTTTGCACCTTTTCTAACTTTGACTTAGCTGTAACTTTTCTGATTTATTGTAACACTTCTCTGGTGTTTATACATATTCTCTTAGCTTCAGAAAAGTCTTCATTTTCTCTTTTAACTCAAGCTGTTTCTCTAAGTCACCAAGGCCTTCTCCTGTGGTTGTGGGATTAGGGTTTTCCATCATATAGGAAGAGGTACTTGAGCAATCCCCTTTAGAAGTTATTTTTATTCTGACAAAACTTTTACATCCAACACATTTAGCCCACAGTTGTTTTCTGGACTGTGAAACCAGTCTTTCTAATGGATCTAATGTATAAACACAATGTTGAAGTGGGTTCACATAAGCCACTTGGCCATGTGAGAAGTTTTCAAAAGCACTAATGGCTTTTTCTACGCTTTTCTGTCTTTGTATGAGACAAATGGGTGGGCTCAGATGCTGTTCTCTCTCCCAGCACAGTCTCTGTCTGTGCATGGGATGCCCTTCCCCATGGAGTTCAAGCTATAATATCACATTTCCATGCTCCTTTTAGTGCCACACTCAATTTTCCTTTGTGTCAAGGTATTCCTCCATCTCTGCCATTGCTACCGAGTGGGTCTTCCTTTTCAATGGAGTAGCATCTTAGTTTTTGAAGGTGGCACTTTGTTTCCAGTTCATAAAACCTTCAGGGTTCTCCTGACTCATACAGCCCCAGGGCAGCTGGAATGTCAGGTTGGATGCTCCTACCCTTCCCCACATGTGGTCTCAGGCAGTGCTGGATCCATAATGGAGCTGCCTCAGGAAAACCCTGCACATGGTCTGCAGCCTGTGGCTGTCCCAGCTCTGCCTTGCATGGGAATTCCTTCCAGCCCAGCCCTGAGGGCTTGGGAAAGCTGGACATGCATGTGCAGAGTGCCATAAGCAGATGCTAATGATACTTCCCATCTGAGGGCTGTGAAGTATTGTAATGATGCTTTAACACAGCTCAGCAATCAAACTCTAGAGTGTAATGAAAACAGGAATACGTGTTTAACAGAGGAGAAAGCATGGAGAGAACAGAATGAAAATGATTCTTCACTTAAGGGCACACACATGTAAATACACATACTTGTCACTTGACACTTCAACCCAAACCCAAACCCTGCTGCTGGGGCACAGCAGCCACGGATGGGAGTAGTACAGAAGGCAAGATTGGATCCACTTTCCAGATTAAGATCCTAATCTTGCAAATAACTTCAGGCTGCTGAAATCTGACTGCCACGTGTTGACCCCAGTGCAGTGTCTCCCACACCCTGCTGGGGATCAGCTCTGCTCCAGTGTCTGCCCTGTGCCTTGTTCCCACTGGGACCACAGCAATGATGGAGCAGCACACTGGGAACACTGGGATGCCATGCAGGACCCATTAGACACCAAAGATGATGACAAATAATGAAAAGCTAACAAGACTGGTGGGGGGAAAAAAAAAAGTCTGGCTCTGGACATTCCACCTGGAGCATTGCCTCTCCTGTGGAATTGGTTTTGCTGACTGGAGAGGCAGCTTTGATGCTGTTGGTACCCCAAGCAGAGTTTTGGCATGGCAATTTCCTTTAAGAAAAAAATAACCATGAAGTGAATGAGAGTTGACATGACAGATTGTATCTGCTGTGCCTGTTGGCCCCAAAGGCAGCAGTTTGTGGTTTAAAATTCAGTAATTATGGATGTACACAAATGCTTCTAATGGGCCCCAAACAAACAGCAACATGGGCCACCATCCCCGAGTGCTGCGCAGCAAAGACTGAAATTAATTAAACAATAGAGGAATGTGAGCTTCACCTGGGTGGACAGAAACATCTGGAACAGAAATCTCAGGCTGGGAACAGCAACAGCTTGTTGTGCCATGAGGAAGATCATTTGGAGAGGTCTGGTCATGATGAAAGAACAAGACCCACACAGAGCTTTACAAAGCTTCTAGTGGGAGGTGTCCCTGCCCATAGCATGGGTTGGAACTAGATGAGCTTTAATGTCTATTCCAACCCAAACCATTCCATGATTCTGTGATTCTACACCTCTGCCAGAGGAAGGACCTTGTCCTCCACCCGGAGGAGCTGTCTGTGCAGGCAGGGGGCTGTTCAGCAGGCAACTGCACCTTTAGTCTGCCTTCATCTGCATCCTGACTGTGTCTGAGGTGTGCACTGGCTCCAGCATGGATCTTTATTTCATTTTCAGTGGCTGATTCCTCTCTTAAATCCCAGCTGAGACCCTTGACCAGGCAGAATGGGCTACTGGGGCAGCACCTGGTTAATGAACCACTGCGGCACCTTTGTTTGTCTGCCTGCCTGGTGCCCTGTTCTCACTCGTACAATTATTACAAAAATCAGACAGAACGTTGCCTTGAGATATGATTTTCATAGTGGGATAGATTTTATTATACCAGCCATACAATACCCACTATTATCATTTTGATTATATGCTCCTCTCATTTGCACTATTGGAACATTATCTGTGGTACATTCATTATTACTTTATAAGAAACTGAAACTACATCCTTAAGATGAATTGTAAGGAAGGATTTCTATTTCCTCAGACAGATACTTTGGCTGAGATCATTAAGTGGCAAACATTATTTGTAAAAGTTTATTTTATTTTATTTACGTAAACTCTAAAAGAAAGAAATAACATAGATATTTCTAACAGACAGAAAAGCCTGCGGCTAGTGGCAACAAATGACTGCAATTTAGAATTCATGTACTATTAGGAAGTTCTGATTAAATTGTAAGTTCCTTTGGAGGAAGGAAGTTGAATAAATGAGAGTCTGGCCCAGTGGGCTTCGATGGGCTCATGGGGGCCAAGGGGTCAACAGTGATTCACGTGTTCCTTCTGCCCCCTCCAGCCCAAGGTCTCCGAAGATCAGATCCATCACAAACCTGGTGGGAGAGGGCAGGTCAGGAAGGTTTGGGTTTAATAACCCAATTGGGTTTATAGCAGTGGATTTAAAGAGATGCTGGATCACCTGCATGGCTGGTGAGCATCCATCACTGGAGGGCAGAGTGGGGCCCCCTCGGGTTCTGAGTCCATGAACAGAGGTGGCCTTTGCCCTGAGGAGTTTGCTCCCCACCTTTCCTCCTGCACACTTGGAAAGGGAACACCACCAGGCACAGAAACCTTACCCAGCTCTCTTGGTGCAGGTCCATTTCTTATGCCAAACCAATCTGCCTCACTTCTGCCCAAAGTGTCTGGGCACAAACCCTGACCTTGTTCAAGGTCTGAAACTTCCCATGACTGCGATGCAACCAGTTTTTCTCAGCTTCTCTGACTGCTCAACTGCCATAGCCAAGTGAGACTTGTCACTTATGTTTACAGGGCAGCAGTTGTTTCACCTGCAAGAGAGTAGTGAAACCCCAAACTGTGGGTGCAGCTGGACCATCTCAAGGAACCTGCTGGTACATGAAGCCCATTGTATCTTTAAGAAAGATAATTTGTGTCTTTACTGGAAGAGATCACACTTTGCTGTGTAGATAAGAACATTTTCAGGTTGATTGCAAATCATAAATATTTGATGTACTGTAATTACTAGTTCTTAAGTATCATTTTCCAAATTATTATTATTTCTATTAAACACATAGAAACTTGGGATGGAAGAGTGAATTAATGCAGAATCACTTCATCTCTGCAGATCTGGGTTTAGGGGAAGGTCATTAGTGAACTTGTGTTTTGTTTCCTCTCACCTACTTGTCTCACAGACCACTGCAAAAAGCAGAATGGAGGTAAAGCTGAAAACAACAGCAATTCCCATGAGAATAATGACTGGAATCCTGCTATGATTTTATGCTTCCCTTTACCCTCTGCATCATGATTGTGGGCAAATTATTTAATCTCTCTCCTTTCTCAGAGCGACCGGTTAAATGGATACAACAATTCATTCCTCTGTCTTGGGTCTGTGATGAGGTTTGGCTGATGTTTGCAAAGCACACCGAGATCTCTGATAGGAGACATCAGTGTTCCAAGGAGCAGGAGGTGGGCACCCCAGCAGGACAGAGATGGAGGTGTTGCTGGGGGATGAACCAGCAGGTCTAGTCCTTCTCCACTTTAGCAAATCCATCCTCAACTCTCTTTGAGGCCACTTGTAGCTGAATCTCTAAATCCAAGTTATTCTTCCCATCTACTCTCACCCAACACCAAAATTTCCCACCTGGTGATGCTGAGCTGCTGGTGAAGAACCACAGCCCAGGTGATCTCTCCTTGCAAGGCATTAAATTGTGTCCTACAGCCACCAGTCCAGCCCTGGGCATGGCAGTGGCCGGGTCCCCAGTGGGGGCAGAGGTGGGAGGCTGCAGTCCCCTCTCTGGCCACTGGATTTGGGATTCCTGGTGTTTGGTTGGTTTCTGCCTGACCCCTAGTGCTGCCCGAGTGCACCTTTGTGGCAGCTCGATTATTGCTTACAAGTTGGCAAACAGAAAGAAAATATTCAAACTAATCTGGAATAAGTCAGATATACTTTTTTTCACCTCTGGGGAGATTTTCAACTATAACAATGTAGCTTTGAGCTTCTGACAGATGCTAATGAATTGTTGTTTACATGTTTGATTTACTGCCTAAACAAAGATAAGACATGCTCTTGAAAACACATTGAATGCACAATCCAAACACATCCATTAAATCTGTCACAATAAACATGACAGCTTTCTTCTAACCTAACAACTGGCATGCCTCATTTACATATTAATGAGAAAACTGGGATCAGTCTGCACAAATTGCTTCTATCTTGAGAAGGGGAAGCACTGACTGACAGTGCAGCTCTCCGTGGTGTAAATACAACAAGTAAATACCTCTGCCATCTTAATGGATTTTATTTTTATTTGCCTATTTGGTTCCACGGTTATTGATTAGTTGTCTCTTGTGAACTGCAGTGACAGACGTTACAACTGCAGGGACAGACATCAGAAGAGTTCCTACAGCTTTCCTGGGGCATGAATTGTCTGCTGGGCTTTGGGCTTGGCATTCCCAAAGGGGCTTGGTTAAAGGCTGGATGTACCTCAAAGACCTGCCTGGTCTCCATCACCACAGGGTACGTGTCCCAGTGCTGCCAAGTGCTCTGTTATCCTTAAAATATTCTCTATTGGCTTTAAACCTCTGGAGGAGGAGCCATTCTGCAGGTGGGAAATCAAGGCACAGAGGGAAATCCACCCCTGTGCTATTTTAAATGTGACTTGGGAGATAAACTCCTGGAGTTACTTGGACTTCTAACTGGAGTTGTACCAAAGTATTCTTACCCCATTCCATTGGTTTAACAGTGGTATGTGAATAACATGAGAATCTGAGCTCTCGGCATACTGGAAACCTATAAAAGAGTTTTTTCTTGGACCCTGGAAACTCTGGAGTCATATCAATATATCAACAGTCATATCATACACCATCTAACACCTTTTTTTTTTAAGTGTCTGTATCCTACCCTACATTTTAGAACAACAAACCCCTACTTTAAGTATCTGTATTTGTCTACAAGTTCAATGTCTGATCCCAGCTGGATGCCTGGGCTATCCCTGTGCCAGTGGAGAAGCTCAGTGCCTACACAGGGCAGACTGTGTCACCATCCTCAGGAGCATTGCTCCTATGGAGGAATCCCAGGAAGCCTCATCCAACTTTTGGACAGCTAAAGGAGATAAGATGAACTGCACCTTCAATGTCACTGACTTTCAATCAGATTTACACTCTGAAGTTCTTAAATTACCTTCCAGAATGAAAGTTGTGTGATTCAGGCCCAAAACAACATGAATCCAAGGTGCAACCCTCCAATCCAGCCAAAACTTGACTAGATCAAGAGGAATGGAAGAGATTTAGAATCCGTATTTCCAACAGAAGAACTTCTAACCATCACATGTCTGTCTGAAGGCACTGGAGAGCTCTTTGCTGAATTTGGATCTGTCTCTAGTTGTACACTTAAGACATAGCTGGAGCTTTGGATATAGGAAAGTTTCCTCTTGTAATAGTTTGCACTAAAAGGCTGTATGAATAACTAGAAGTAATCCCAACTGTTCCAAAGCACTCCAGGGAAATTAATGCACTCCTATGCTTTTGTTTTGAAGTTACTTCTTTTTTTTGGTCTCAATGAACTATTTCTTCCCTACAAAATTGTGCACACTGCTTTATTCTTCTGAGGCCCACAGAACCAAATATTTCAGAAGACTAATTTATCTCCTGGAATTTATAGTCCTATTTCCAGATTTAAAGAGCTGTGTTCAGTTACTCTTGGATGTAGATTCCTCCTCCTCCTCTCCAAGACTCTGCTGTCTGACTCATATCTCCAGACATTAGTGCTTTGCCCCTGAAGTAGTCTTTCATCTGTTTATGGCTGAACAGTTTGTGTGCTACTGGGGCACGGCATAATAACTGAATTTATATTAAATAATTAACATCAAATGAAACAGATTTTGCTGTAAATGTTATTCCAATCCAGCATTACAGAATCGCATTCAAACGGATGAACACACCCAGAGGAATCCAGACAACCTTCCCCAAAATGAACCAAACCCCCAGACCCCAAACTTCCTCTGGTGACAAAGACCTTTCAGATGCAGAGGCAGATCCCCAGCCTGGTTCAGGAGGAGCCCTCCCTCGCAGGGAGAGGCCCTGGAGAAGTCCATAGGATAAGGTATTGATCAACCATGCTGAGCAGAATTAGTCGTGTACAACATGCAGGCAATGAACTGATTTAATTTCCCTGTCAATCAGAAGGAAAAAGGGCCAGCACAACGCACAGAGTCGCTTCTCCTCAATCTGAGAAGAGCTTTGGGGGAAATATTGTAAATGTCATAATACAATATGTTAAATATAGTACTTAAAATACTGTTCTGCAGCCAAATTCTCTTCTTAGACACACACACAACTCCCACTGGCAGGAACAGGAGTTGTGCAGCGGAGCCCCAAATGAGGAAAATCTGTTCTGGGGAGGGAAAGAGGCTGATCAGCGTGTGTATGTGTGTGTGCCCTCTGAACTGAGCAGCAACAGGGACCTGTGGGTATGAAAATACCCAGAATAACTTTGGAGGCTAATGAGGAATAATTTTGGAAGAGATTTTTAATCTCCAGAACACTGGACTAAATCCTAGGTCAAAACCAGCATTTCTGTCCCTCTGTACTAAGGAACCATGGACTAAGAAAGCACAGGAGTGAAGCCAAGAAGACCCCAGTCCTAATCCTGATTTTTACACTCCCTGTTTGTGGTTCCATGCAGATGACTTAAAGCTGCTTATCCCACCCTGTGCACAACCTTAAACATAATTGTACTGATAAGGGCAGCAGCTGTGGAGAGGCTGCACACATGGACTGTGCTTCCCATGTTCTGTGGTTGCTGCTTCTTGTCTGAAATTACAGCAGCTGCAGAGGCAGAGATTCCCTTTAACTAAGGCCAGTGCCAACCTGTGAGCAAGGACACTGCCAGGGCTCTGGCTCCAGCACTTCCAACACCAATGGCTTCCAGTCAGTCAAGGCTCAATTGATGAATGAGACCAACAAACGGGGCAAAGCTCTGCTGGAGGGGTAGTCAATAAATACAAATATAATCACAGAATCATGGAATGGTTTGGTTTGGAAGGGATCTTAAAGACCATCTAGTCTCAATCCCCTGCCATGGGCAGGGACAACTCCCACTGTCCCAGGTTACTCCAACCTGGCCTTGGACACTTCCAGGGATGGAGCAGCCACAGCTCCTCTGGGCACCCTGTGCCAGGGCCTCCTCTCCCTCACAGACAAGAATTTCTTCCTGATATCCACCCTCAACCTACCCTCTGTCAGTCTGAAGCCATTAAATAGAAAAAGCCATTTATTTCAGGTTAAAGACATCAGCTAGAGATAGGTGAATATTGTTTCCTGGGTAGTGATCTTCTGGTTTGTGGCTTAGTCTTTGCAACCACCTTAATCTTCATAACCACGAAGAGGTGGCAACTCCACCACCTCTCTTTTCAGGGAGGTGGTGGAGTCCTCATCCCTGAAGGTGTCCCAAAAATGTCTGGACATGGCGTTCTGGTCTGGTTAACAAGGTGGTGATCAGTCAAAGATTG
The DNA here is from genome assembly GCA_013400695.1 of Neodrepanis coruscans. Taxonomy (NCBI): domain Eukaryota; kingdom Metazoa; phylum Chordata; class Aves; order Passeriformes; family Philepittidae; genus Neodrepanis; species Neodrepanis coruscans. The sequence continues at coordinate 14,560 of VYZS01060959.1, forward strand.
GCCTTGATGATCTTAGAGATCTTTCCCATCCTAAATGATTCTATGTAATTATGGAAAACCGTGATTATGCGACACCAAATATGTCCTCATCCATATTTTTCCTTCCTTACACCTGCTCCCTGTAAGAAGCTACAGCTTTCTCAAGCCATATTGTGCTATATTCTCCATATTTGATCATGTTCCTTAACAGCCAGCAGGCAGCCTCCTAAAGCAGAAGCTGCACAGTAATTAAGGAGCACAGATAATCAGCAGGTGTGGACACTGGAGGAGATGTGAGATCACTGAAGGAGGCACAAGACAGTCCAGTTCAGTGCAGTATAAATTGATGAGTGGGAAGAGGAAGAAAAAGGCACAATCCAACCTTCCGACCTTTCCTATGTAAATTTGTCTCATCTCTTTAAGATCCATTAATTTTTTTCTTACAGAGTTGACACACCGAGGCAAATGAATTCCACAATTTAAGTAGGTTTTATGTGGGGGGAAAAAAAAAATAAAAAAGGGTTCCTGCTATTTGCTTTAACTGCTCAGAAGTTTCATGTGGCAAACACTTATTCTTAAATTGAGTGCCACATAATCGCTCCCATTACACCTCCTCCACGCCACTCAGGCTATTACAGATCTTTATCATATTTCCCCTTCAATCATCTCGTTTTCTAAGCTGAGGGGGGGATATGAGAGAATGACACACAATATTCAAGAGGTGAGCACACAGGAGTTTATCCAGTGACATAATGATGTTGTCTGGTTTAGTGGCGTTCTGCTGCAGTTGTGATGGTCGGAGGATACAGATGGAGCAGAGCTCACAGACAGATGTAACACTTTTTATTGCACCAACTGTACAGCTGGAAAAATTAAATGAGCTCTCAGGCACACATGCCTGTATATTCTAGTTGCCTTTTTGGCTGCCTATGAGCTTTGACTGATGTTTCTTCAAACTATCAGCAGTGGCTCTCAGATCTCTGCTCTAAGTGGTAAGAGCTGAAGAGGAGCTCATCAGCGAGTACACAGAGGGAAGGCTGGGGGGGTTCCCTTTGAGCTTAGCAGAATTTAATTCAATCTGCTGTTTTGCCACTCGGCCATTTGGCACCATGAGACCCTCCACAGCTCTTTGACGACTTTGCATTTGATTTTTGCACCATTTTGTATCATCATTTCATTATTCATCTGTTTTCTGAAGGAAACTTGTAAGAGGAGGTGAATAAAACGCGGGGGTCGGATTAATCTGTGCGTTTCTTCTGCACTAGAGCACAGGTATTGATGGGCTCAATAGCTGTTCAGAGAGAACAATCACTCCAACATGAGAGTTTTTACTGAGGCATCAGCAGCTCTTTAAAATCACAGTTCACACATACTTTTCTCGTGCTGGTCCGGATCATTACAGTTCCAGCTGAGCAGCTGTCAGTTTGGGCTTACCCCTCTTCCAGGATCCCTGTTGGGAAAGCCTTGTTAAACTCTCATATTACAAAGGAATCAAACATGGTTATTTGATTGTTTGTTTGTTAGTGATGATTTGTGCTTTCATTAGGCTTCTGATGTTACACTGGTGAGGGTAAGGTGCGAGCAATCTCTTGAAATAGTGCCATGTCCTAAGTCAATATTTCATTAAGACTTATTTATGAGAGAGCTGATGAAGGACTTGACTGAGGTCTCCACATATTTCATATTCATCTAGTTGGGTAAGGCAGCTGATTATTTAAAACACACTTAGATACTTGGTGTAGTTATAACTGGTACAATTCCGAATGTAGGATAAGTCGTAATGATAAAATGTGTCTTTTATGGACAAAATTAAAAAATAAAAAGTGATTGTAAATATTTGAGAGTAAAGACACTGCTATTGTTGTGACTGCGTGGATGTACAGAGCTGTACAGAGCAGGAGGGAAGTTTGAGGAAGAGCCTGGGTAATATCAAGATCAGGCTGTGCTGCCTGTGGCAGGATTTATTTATGATATTTTTGGCAAGGGCATGTATTTCCTTCATAGCTTTTCCCTTATACTCAGTCTCTTTGCTCTCTGTATTACACATAGTCAATCACACCACACTTTCCAAGGTCCATCCATGCTCCATACTCATCCCAGGCACTGGGCACCACTGTGCTCATCCAAGGTGGGACAACTAAAGCAACAACAGCTTTTAAGGTAATGCAGATTGCCAAAAAGTAGATACAAACCCAAATGCAGAGCCAGCTGGGAGAGGTAAAAAGCAGGAGCACAGGCCAGGTGGATTGGAAGAGCTCTCCATGGCAGGCAATGTCTGCTGAAGGGACACTGATGAGAGCATCTTCTCCTGGAGACTTAGAGGAGGAAACATGTTTTGCTTAAATGAGAGTCCAGAAACACCTTTTTACACCAGAGAGTTTTCCCCAAACTCAGTAGCAGTAGAACAGTGAGAGGCACCCAAGTGAGTTGTTGGCCAGGTGAGCAAACATCCATTCTATGAGCTCCTCAGCCAGAACCCACTGACAGGGAAGGTTTGAGCACCGTGAAAGCCTCGTGTCAAGTGAAAGAATGAAGTGAAATGTAACTCCAGCCCTGACAAACAGTTGGCACCGGTGCTGCCGGGGAAGATTAATGCCTCCCTTCTCCTTACCTGCGCCGACATGATGTTCTCTGACACTCAGGTCTAATTGTAGGAGCTGAGGTGTAGGAAATGTCACCCTCGCTTAAAATGCTATCAGGTAATCGGTCTGTGATGATGTGGAGACAAACAGGAGGTTAACAGATAGGTCTTTATCTCGTGCATGTGGAGGAAGGTGTCGTGTCTGCCGCAGCGATAGCGATCGCTGTGGTTTGTGCTTTCCTGTGCTGGGAGGGAAATTATACACTGAGGTCAACATACTCAATGAGAGCCTGCCAAAATATGTATTTCCTTTCTACAAACCTTTTTTGAAGAAAGGTCTCATGCTGGAGACTGTAATTAATAAAGGAAATATTTATACAGTGTCACAAAATTTACCAGTCACTTTATAAACACAAGTGATCCATGTTCCCTGTCCCAAAGAACTTACAGTCTAAAAAAGGCAAGAGACACAGAGCAGTTTGGATGAGGCAGAGAGCAGGGATTATTAATGGTGAGAAGAAAGAGGATGGGTTGCAGGGAATGCTTTGGGAGAAGGGAAAGCTTCCTCATGGAAATCGAGGGGGTTGTAAAGCGAGGATGGAAAAGTTGAAGATGGAGGCCAAAGTGGTTTGAAGGGGCACATACAGATGTGGGCACAGGTGGTGCTGCTGGTGGAGTGACTGAGATGAAGCTGTGGAGGAGCTCCACAGCTGGAGAGGTCTGGAGGGCAGATGTGGAGTAAAGGACCTTCAGGACCTGGGCTGTCATTGAGCAGCAGCCTCAGCAGGAAGGATGAGCAGAGGGCAGGAGAGCCTGGGGAGCTGGACAGAGGGGAGCTGTGGGAAAGGGGAAAAGCCAGTGATGGAGAAGGGAAGAGAAGACAAGGAGTCATTGCAGAAATTGCTGTTTGAATGTGCAGTGGAGAGAGAAGTAGGAACACAACACTGCAGAGAGGAGAGGAAGCAAGATAAAGGAAAGGAAGTTCAGGCAGCAAGAGTTAAGAACTTTGCCATTGATTTTGGGGACAAAGGAAGAAAATAAATGATAGAGAAGTGAGTGGGATTAGGGGAAGTGCTCAAAGATAAGCACAGCAAGAAGGTAGAAAGCAAAAGAAAAAGGTGAGAAGGCAGCACAGGGGAAGAATTAATCAGGGTCAGGCAACTGAAGGGGACAGTGAAGGAGCCCAAGCCACTTCTGATGTTGTCATTTTTCTTCTCTGGTGGGAAAAAAAAAGTAAAATTAAGATGTTTTTCAAATACCTGGACAATAAAAGTGGGGCACTGCAACTACCCCACTGCTTGATTCAGCCCCACTCCTGTGTTGGGTGGAGCTGCAGTCAGCACTGTGAGAGAGGTGAAATCGGTCCTTATCCAAAAATTGCAGAGTTCAGGCAATTCAAATATTCAGTAGTTTCCAATATTCCCTTGGGAAGATAAAGTCTATGTATGTCTGAGTTTTGAAGTAGTAAAATGCCACAGTATTTTTAGTCTTTGTTTGATCAAAGAAAAATGAACCAGATAGACAAGTAAAAAATTACCCAGGAGCTGAAGTCACTGGTGATGTCTTTTATTGCGCTATCATACAAATAGGAAGGATGTTCTTTTCATCTGACATAATGAAAAATGTATACCCTTTTCAAACTCACTGGTATTAATTCTGAAGTTAGCTCAAAAAAAAACCCAACCTTGACGTTACCCAGAACTTGACGACTTCTGATTAATTTAATAGGCAAAATCTCTTGATATCAAATACCAGCTACTGTTCAGGAGAAGGTGAAGGGAATACGAATTTTATTTTAAACTCATCTATTACGTACAAATAACGATAAAGAGCAATTTTCAGGCTTTTCTCCTACTAATATTTTTTGTTCATATTAGATTAATCAAGACGGAAGCGTTCTCATAAGAATTAGGGACAGTCACTCCTGAATAGGTGCAGCTCAAAGCACTATCCTATCATACTATCCCATGTAAAAAATGTTTTCTGCTTCAAAATTCCAGTACATTTGTATCATGGAGGTGTTAGCCAGTGCTGGAGCCACGTTGTGCAAAGTGTGGGGGGCACTTAGAGCCATAGATCCTCCAGCCTCCTTTGCTAAAAGTCCAGTTTGGGACCAGAAACGAAGTGATGGTGGTGGTGGTGTGTGACTGGGGACAGACAGCCACAGTTCAGTGACTTCCCCAAGGTGGCACAGGAAGTCTGTGGCAGAAATAAAACCTGAGATCAGATCTCTTTGGTCCCATCCAGTTCCTTAACCAGAAAACACTCTTGCCACATCCTGTGCAAGCAGAGTCTACACAATAGACTGTAGCAGCCCCTGCTGAGGTAACTGCAGGCTGTGTCTCCTTTAGGGTCTGGCTCCACACTTTTAAAGCTGATGGTGAAAGTTCCATTGAATTGAAGGGCCAACAGTCAAGCCCTGAGGTGCTTTCATCTTAATTAGGTCTTTCATTTCATTTTACCCAATGTCAGTGAAAATGCATTCCCAGCACACACAGCCCGTTGTGGTCCAGTGATGGCCACATCCAGCTGTGCTTGCAGCCTCACCTTTGTACCTGGTCAGTGCTCATTTACACTCCAGTGAGGAGAAGCACCTGCTTTCCCTCCCAGATTTCATGGCAATTCATAAAGGCTGCCTTTGAGCTACTGTTTATCATAAAGCATATTAGAGGTAGTGGAATTCTGAGATGAATCAGGAAGGTGAAAGAAAATCCTTCCCAAAATATAGTTTAGGGATATATTACTGAGTCCACAAAGTATTCCCAAATAAATGGGACAGTTCCTGGATGTGCCACTGGGTGGTATGTGATTGAGGTGCAGTGGAGACATCCTGGGGAAACTCTTCTGATTCTCAGTTCAGATACATTGGAGAAGTTTGCATTCGCTGCATTGCAGCCGTGACCTCTGGAGTTAATGCATTTACAGTTTGGTTTTGGGAATTAGTTTGGTGGCAGACCACACACTCTCACTTTTGAGTGTGGTCACCATGGATCACATATACCCCATCCAGAAGCTGAATGCTTTTGCTGCAGTGGGTAGATAATTACATTCATAATTTTATATTCAAGTGAACGATGGAGTGAAAAACTCCACCAGCCACAGCCTGGGTTCTTGGGATACCAAGAAGCATGGAAGCAAGGGGGAAGATGACAATGTCTTGCTTTTGTCTTAAATTTTCATCAGAAATTATGATTTTATAGGAACTAGACTTAATACAACTGCTCCCATGGTTTAAAAATATCACTGTGAGAAGGTGATTGGAAGCAAGTGGCCCTTGGATTTGGGGCTCTGACACAGACAAACACCAGGGAATCAAGGACCTGCAAAAGAGTCTGACCATGCCAAAAACATTAATGGGATTTATTTTGAAGTTCAAACTAAGAAAAGAGCATAAAACAGTAAAATCACAAGGATAGTGAAAAGAGAGCAGTTAACATTCTGTGTGCTGTGCTCTGCAGGAAGGGATTTTGCTTACACTGTGGAAGTGCTCAGCTGCTTGTCCCTTCTGACCAACATCAGACCCTGAACCAGGAAAGACAACCCCCACACATCCTAAAGGGCTTTTCCTGCTGACTGGTACTTTCCTGAACCAGGGCCATAAGTTTTGCCTTTCATTTGAATTCATAGCTCAAAATGGGTTGAACTGGCTCCCTCTGACCTTTTCTCTCTGTGCCCATCCTGCCTGTGTGACCCTCACCCACCACCCTGAGCCAGCAGCTGATTCCAGAGGCACACACTGCAGGGATGAGCAAATCCAGGAAGGCTGGAAACCATGGACCTGATGGAGTCCCTCCTGAGAGCACTTTGGGTGTGCTTTTTGCAAACCACAGACCAAAATGGGCTTTGCAATTGCATCGTGCATGGAAAGCCAGGGATTTGTATGGCAGAGACCAGGATCATGAAAAACCATGACCTCTTTCCTGCTAAAGGGCCTTGCAAGCAAATCAGGTGTTTATTGTTCTGTGTACTTCCATGGTAGGAATCCTGCCTTCATGTTAGGAAGATGAAGCAAATGATGTTCTCCTGTTTGCAATTGATTTGTCAGCTGGGATATTTAAAATCTATTTCTTTGTGTGCTCAGCATTACTGAGAGGTTAAAAGAGAAAAATAAGTAGAAGCAGCTACAAGATGGTCCTGTACAGAGTCTGGCTGTACAGATTTCCCAAGTTTGTTGCCCAGCCAGTGAGGCTCTAGCCCTGCTTTCTCTAAATCTATCATTTTTGCACTCTTTTTCTGTGCAAGAATAAGATGGAGATCACCTTGGTGATTGTGCCTCTTCATTAACTCTCCCAGTGTGGTTGCTACTCAGATTCAGACTGGTTTTCCATCCCAGCTCTCCTGGAAGGTTTGCACAGCAGCACTGCCGGGTGAAGACCTGCCTGGAGCCTGAGGCAGCCTCATCCCACTGATTCCCCACAGAGCCAGAGATGGGTCAGGACTTCTCAGCAGAAAAATGCAATTCTGCCATTCCAAGGATGATGGGCTGGACTCAGACACTTCTTGCCATAGGAAGGCACAAAGCTGGGAGCTCTGGGTATCCAGATTTCTTCCCTCTTCTGACTTTCTAGGTTCTCCTGTGTGTTTTGTCTTACGGAGCAGCACTGTGCAAACTTGTGTGTGCTTGAATCACTGGGTTTCTGTTTCTGCTTTGTGCAGACTGAAAGGTCTGTTTGTTGAAGCTGATTCTTTTATCAGAAAAATCTTATTCCATGTTTTCCCCTCTTTATCTCCACCAGTAAGGGGGAATGAGGGAGGAGACAGCTTTCTAGGAATTACACTGCATGAACCCTTCCTGTCCACAGGCAGTTTTACCAGCAGATCCTTATCCCAGTCTCTGAGGTGGAGGTTTCCTGCAGGTAGAGGCAGAAACATAATATTTGCATATTTCAAAGGCAAGGAATTTTTTGTTTTCTATCAGGTTTCTTGCATAATAATAATAATCCCCACCACTTCGCAGGATCCTTGTCATAAAAGACTTCTGGGATGGATTAAACTCCTTGGCACCTCCTCAGTGATTAATCAATCTCAACAGGCATTTATTGCTTTGTTCACTACAGCGCAGGAGAGATTATCCCTTAAATATACTTGACTCTTTTGGTACCATTCAATTACACCAAAAAGAGCCCCAACACATATACAATTATTTTGAACTACTTCTCCAGCAAGGAGCAATTGATCTTTGAGAGTCTCTTCCTCTTCTTGTTATGCTGATTAATAGCCTTGGAGTTTGTCCCTGAGAGGAAAACATTTCCAAAAATAGATGGCAGTTTCCATCTTCATATTTTAAACCCTCAAGGGCCCTTTGCATCCACAACAAAGCCTGTAGGAATATGTCCATTTGTCCCCATCTTTTTTAACCTCCTCACCCCCATGATGGAGCCATCCAGCTCCCAGTGCAGGGGAATGAGATGGGAATTCTCAGTGACACTCAGGGTTACCCTGTGTGTGCCTGTGTCCCACAGAAAGATGTCAATGTCCTCGTGGGATGCACCACGCCAGGGAGTGTCTCAGAAACCAGTGGCTGTGTCAGGGGAGGAATGGGAAAGCCAAGTCCTTCCAGTGCTGAGGGAAGCAGAGCATCACCCTTTCCTACTGTGGTACAAATTCCTGGGTAAATACTGAGAGAAACCCTGGGAAGGGGGACAGGGTGGGTGGTAAAGAGGGGGAGGACAATGTAATGAGTTGCAGCATGTGGCCTGGGGAACCAACCTTCCTGCTCTTCACAAGCCCCTGCATTTTCCCACTTTTAAACATGAGTCTTATGGCACATTTATAGCTGCTCTCATGGTGAGCACATGAGTCTGCCAGTCATTCTGTGTACTGTAGTTACTCTTATCCTTGGAAATTTCTTTAATGCTATCCCATGGCAAATGCAAATAGCCAGAAGGAAGATGTGACTGTAAACCTCAGACTTTCCCATTGATCATGAACAAATAAAATCTACAGGATAAGCAAAGCAATGCTGCAAAAACATCCACTGGCACAATGGAGACAGTTGGAACGAGCTCCCTGGAGCACCTCCTGGTGTGCTGTGCTGGGATGTGGGATGAGGGCAGCCCTGGATGGGCTGTGGGGAGCAAAGGGATGCAGCTGCCAGGGTTTGCACTGCCATGGCAACACTCTGGCACAGTGATTTTGAGGAGAAATCAGCCCCTTTGGTGAAAATGGTACCACACCTCAGGTCCTGCTCAGGGGAAACATTCTCACTCTCTCCAACTCCCTGACAGGAGGGTGGAGCCAGGGGAGGTCGGGCTCTTCTCCCAGGGAACAGGACAAGAGGAAACGGCCTCAAGCTGCACCAGGGGGGGTTAGCTTGGATATTGGGGAAAATTCTTCAAGGGAAGTGTTGTCCATCCCTGGCACAGCTGCCCAGGGAAATGGTGGATCCCCATCCCTAGAGGGATTTAACATCCCTGTGAATGTGGCACTTGGGGACAGGGGTTAGTGGTGGCCTTGGCAGTGCTGGGGATGGTTGGACTGGATGATCTTGTAACCTCAATGATTCTGTGAAGCACTTCCCTGGAGAGGAGCAGGGTTTGCTCTGTGCCCGGGTGTGTGATCCTGCACATGTTTTCTCTTTAAAGGAATAACATGGTGTCGGTTTGCAAACAAAATAATGATCTTTTCAGGAAATGATTACTTTTCAGGAAATGATTTTTAATACACTTTATTGAAGTGAGAGAAAAACAATTTAATTGTGAGAGCTGCTATGAACCATATTTAACCTCCAAAGTACTAAAAAGAGTGTTTTCAGATAAGTTATGGTTTTTAATCTAAGTTAAACCATTATGTACATAAGCACTATGTTTTTGCTATTCTAATAACTGCCAGCTTGGACTTACCAATTCCTTTTTTATCATCTTTTTTGTCTTCCAAGACAGAAGGCTGCATTTCAACTTTAAGTAATATTTTTCATTTTATTTTTCTTCATCTCTTTTCTACAATGTGTGGTGCAACACCATATTCTTAAACCTGAGCATGACTTCCCTCAGCACATCTGTAATTTACTGGCTTTCCTGGGAGTTTTAAAATGGCTAAAATAAAATAAAATAAAATAAAATAAAATTCCTGCTTTTAAGAAGCACATGCAAGCGGTCGCATCTCATCTGTCCTGGATGGCATCCAGTGATCTGTTGTTAGTTCAACACTCTGATTAATAATTTACATATACTTTACTAGCACTTGAAATGAAGTTTCTTCCCTGTGATGATTAATTACTGAATGAACAGTATTGAAAACATATTCTCATAATTCATTTGGGAAGATAATCTTGGTAAAACATGAAATTAATTATGTGACAGCAATGGAGAGGGTTTAAGATTTACATTGATTTTCTGCCCCTTGAATAACTGTCATTAGGTTGCAACAAAACCCTCTACAATAGGAATTTCATGTGTGAAGTTCATAGGCAAAAAAAGAACATTTTAAGAAAGAAAACATGACTTTTTAGTTTATCTCTACATAAACATCACATCATTGTGACTCCTTCCCAGTACTTTGTGTATCCATTGAGCCTTTCCTGCTAAGCCCCAGAAATGCTTTACAACCATTAATGAATCAATGTTTGCCAACAGCCCTGTCCACAGGTCAGGTCAGAATGCCCTGGCTGCAGCAGGGGCAGGTCGGGCTCAGTTGGGTTAAGACAGGGAGAGAAAGGGCAGAGAAAAGACAAAAACCCTGGAGATCTGTGCTGCTTCACCCTGGACTCCTCTCCCAGCCAGGTCACCCTTGCAAGAATATATTAATAACTCTTGCTTGTTCCCATGTCTGGTGATCTTTGTTATTAAAAAATACATCACAATCCACACAGTGTTCCCAGCAAACAATAATCCAGAGACTGTAATTTTAGCAAAACTTTTTTCCTTAACCATTTTCTCTGTCTTTCCAGAGAAATTAATATTTCTTCTCACACTGACCACATTTCCAACCACTTGACAAGTGCTCTCCAGGTGTGACTATGGTGCCTGCCCCTGCCCCACTGCAGCACCAGCAGCCACTGGCATGGCCCAATAAATGACAAAAAAAGCTGTGAGCAGAGGTTGGGCACCATGGGGTTCAGGGACTCCAGTTGGTTGTAATTTATCAGCTTTATTCTCAGGCTTTTTCTAGTTGATCCTTAATATCCTTTACCAAGTCTTCAAGCAATATTGACTCAATAATATGAGGTTTAAATTTATGCCCCCACTCTGGAGAGCAGGAGATAAACAGCTCATGAGAGCAAACACTGGGCTGGAAGGACAGGAGCCACTGAATGGCCCCTGTGATGTGATGTTTCTCCCCTACCATTCAAACACTCAGTGGCTTCACTTCTACAATCTGTCCCCTCCACTACCACTGGAGATGTTTCCACCTTCACTACAGGAGGATGAATATACCAACAGCCATTCCCTCCAGAGCTCCTGGACAAGGAGCTGCTCCCCCAGCTGAGGGCGCTGGAAGGGGTCTTTCAACAAGCAATAGCAACGGGATGTGCTCCCTGAAGAAATCAGTGCTGCCTAAAAAAACTGCTGCCCACACNCACCCAGAGGCAGGTGGGGGATTCCACTCGTGTTGGTTGCAGGATTCTGCCACCACAGGGCAACAGAGGGAAGCAGGTCTTATTGCTGCTGGAAAAACAGAGGTGCTGAAAGACTGCAAGGTCTTGCCCAGCTATAGAGATCTTGGTCCTGCTTCATGCTGAGAACTCCCTTTCCAAACCCACCAGGTCCTTAAGCGTGTGAGAAGCCCTAATGAAATCAGAGGGATTACTCCTGTCCTTAAAGCTGGACACCTACAGAAATGCTTTGCTGGACCAGAGCCAGGTGACTCGGATCTTGCAGGATCTGAGGAGAAAATGCTGCTGAGGGGCTGCTCTCCATCCCTGAGGCCCAGAGGTGGCTGTGGGTCTCCCAGCAGATAAAGCTCCATGACCAGATGCCTTTCTTAAGCTTCTCTGTGTGAGTGCCTTGCAAAAGTTTGGGAACTCCCTGGCAGGAGGAGCTACAGGACCCTCTCAGTGTCGTGGTGCCTCTCCCCAAAATAAGAGGCAGAGCTGTGGGCAGACAGTGCACACCTGCCCTGGGCAGGTGAGTGCTACCCCAGACTGCACTGACATAAACTCTTCATGCACTGCTTGTCAGCCCTGCTGTCAGAAATGCTCACAGTGCACTGTATTCACATTTTTCCCTCCCTGACCCTCAACATCTCAATTTTCTGTCTGCCTTTGAAATCTTGGCTAATTAGGAGGCTACATGTTCCCTGTGAGACTGGCCTTTTGTGCAGAGTTTGTAATTAGAGTGACTGTGCAGTGCTCTATTAATTGCAAGAATTGTGATTTTTAGATTAATGAGTTAATTGCTAATATCTGCATACGACATTCCCTCAAGATGTATTACATTACAGTAAATAAACCTTGTGTCTGGAATGGAAGGCATTAAAGGAAACTGCTGTGATTAGTTTGAATACTTTAGATAGCTAAAATAATATTTACTCAAAACACAATGTGTGTAAAACTGGATTTTAAAGGCTTTTTCCTCCCTCCCCAGCTCCCTGTGCTAGATAATATTTATATTTGATAGCTCACACACAGGAGCTGCCAGGATGCTGCTCTTCCCACAGAGATCTTCCACCCCTTCCCAGCTCCACTGTGGGCTCTCCATCAATCCCTCCATCTCCAATTACACTCCATATCTCCTTTAGACTTCATCCCAAATGCTGCATCTTGTCTTGTTTCCTCCTGAAGGATGTTCCAGCAGCCTGCAGCAGTTGCTGCCATCCCTACACACGTTCCAAGCCTGCAGCCCTCAGGAGCCAAGGAAAAGCTGAAGCTGCAGAAGTTGCAACGGGACGGAGGGAATTATCCATATTTAAACTCCCAGGCTGCTCCTGCTTAACTGTTGTGGAAAAATCCCATTGGAAATGTAACAGCCAGAGCTAGCCAAGACCTTGGTAACAGCTGAGTGATTTTCATCAGACAAGTAGCTGTTTGCTGAAAAGTGTAATTTTGGGACAGCTGAAACTATTTGCAAATTCATCATGATTTCAGGAAATAGCCTCGTGTAGAAGAAAAGCCCCAAATGAAAAAGTTTCCCAGTTTGATATGTTTGAGATTAAGAGCCTCTTTTTGTTTTGCAAATGAAATTTGATTTAGATATTTATCTCAATTAGATAAAAACCTGCAGAAAATGAACGCAAACGCCTGTTTGCACCACACAATCCCTTTGGGGTTGGCTCTGAGCAGCTCTTTCCCTTTTGTACTTTTTGTTTCTTTGTTTAAACGAAACGTAGGCCCTACCCAAAACAATTTCCCAGGATTTTAGTTTAGGCTGAGTTATTCACATGAGTTATTCTCTTGCTTGCTAATGCACAGGACTAAAGGAAGGATGAGTTAATTCCAGTAACAAACAACTGCTTGGCTCAGTATCAATATCCAATAGACTTCTCAGAGGCACAGGGAAAAGTTTTATCTGGAAACATGTCAATGCATTTGTGGTTTTTAAAACTGCTGTTTGCTCACTCAGCTGAGAGCCAGTGCAGCTCTGGTGCATTGCTGCCCCTCACCAGCTTCCCTGGCAAGAACCACCCTGGA
>VYZS01060961.1:0-16893 GCA_013400695.1 Neodrepanis coruscans
GTGACCTGAAATGTGCACAGAGCTTGTGGCAGGCTGTGTTGGCAGCTTATGAACTGCACTGCCAGGAGCTGCACTGGATCGTGGAGTGCCTGGTGCATGGCCAGGAGAGGGTGCAAGGGTGGTCTCACCTTCCTGAGTTCTTGCCCTTGTCAGGGATCCTTCTGGGGGTCCAAGAGGAGAAGGAAGTATTTTGACAGTCTTCAGGCTCCAATGTTGAATTTGAGCCTGGCCCAGTGGCTACTGCCGGTGCAGCCCCGGCACCTGATGCAGCTATAAGGGCAGCAACATCTGCTGCTTGAGGTGGTACAGTTTACACAGACTTACACCCAAAAGGGGCTGAATCATTTTTTAGACACACAGCAGCAGGAGCCTGGGCTTCTGCTTATGAGGTGGTGGGGCCCAGTGTATTCCCTTGATGGTGTCAGATAAGACTCTTAAGCCTCACCCCTGCTTCCCCTGTCACCCGGAACACTGTGGCTCGTGGTAGATGCTGAAGCCAGGGCAGGGGGGCCAGCTGACAAATTCTACCAGGCTATTGCTGCCACACCCTGTACAAGGGGGAGGAGTGGTACCCATGCATTCCTCTGCCTATGCTAACTTAAGCCTATGGAGGTCTGAGAATCATTGTATAATACAGTAACACTGTCCCTCCCAGAGCTGCTCTGCAGATCTGTGGCCTGAGTAGTAGACCCCTCCCTCACTTCCCAGACTCAGGTTACACTGACAGAGAGTTGCTGTTTCGTTTGTGTTAACAGGCTTTGATTCAAGTTTTGAAGGGGTGTGGGTGCCAGATCTGCATTCCAGAAGGCTGGGAAGGCAGATGGCAGCCCTTGGCTGCTCCAGGTCCTGCTAGTGCATAGGCACCTTGAGTACTCTGCTAGTTCTGTTCGGCCTGTTCAAAACTCGTGTGGTATCCCAGGAACGGCTGCTACTCATGGATGGCTGGACACAACCCATCTCTCCATGTAAGAGATAATAATACATCAGGTATTTAATGCAAAGACAATGCTGGGCCTTAATGAATTATACATCTTCCTGGGGTACTAGGGAACCTTTGTTGCACTCCTGGCAGCATTACTGAGTTTCCTTAAGGAATTGACTGTGAGGAGAGCTGTTTAGCAGTGGGCCAAACTACAACAGGAATATCTTGATTAGTTGTGCCCTATTGTACTTAAAGCTGTGTTTGAGGAGATAATGTAGACCTTGGGGGATATTACAAGGGGGGGTCAGTAGGTTTGCTGCCTGGCAGGTACTTGCACTGACCCCTCTGCCCCTGTCAAGGGGATGGTGACACATGTTCACATGCCGTGGGTGTGATGTCGAGTACTTCTGCTGTATTCTTCACTGATGTCAGCTTCTCAAGTTCCTGTGTTTAAGATGTTTTCCACAATCCCCAAGGCCTTCTCTTTGAGGGGATGCACTTGAGCCTGTGCTTTGGGTTTCAGGCCTGCACTTGCGACTGACTGACTACTAAGCAAGATCGCTTTGTGTCTCGGTGGGCAATCCCCCACTCCAAGTTGTCAGGCCTGGGTATATCCTTCTAGAATTCTTGTGTGGATGCTTACATGCAGTAATTCCTTTCGTTTCTGTTCTCCACACAGTAGATACAGAGCATCTGTGGTGTGTTTGCACCTGGGAACTTTCCCATTCCAGTTACTGATATCCTGCCTTCCCTTTCCCTACTACACACAATGTTCTGAGACTGATGGCATGCGCTGCTTCCCTGTAACTGTAAAACCAGCTGCACTGAGAGGGACTTTGACATCAGTAAGACTCCATATGATGTCTAAGACAGCTTGTCTGTGATACTCTGCTTGCTGGATGATTTAATATCACAACAGAAGGACTGAGATATTTACCCGATAACGTCACATGTTTATCCCTTTTCTATGTGCTTTGCCATGAGCCTTTGCACAATATTACATTCTATATTTTTGGTCCTGGTGGGAACACCTTCCTAAGTGAGGGGGTGGAATGTAAGCACAGAAGATCCTTTTCACACGATTATTTCAAGGAGTTTTAGGGCTTACTTCATTTAGGAAGTCTCTCCTGCCTAGAAGAAACACCTTTCCCAGAGATAGTTAAGTGTTTTTCAGCCATTGCATTCCATAGAAGTTCTCTCCGATATTGGAAGAAGATAAGCTCCTTGCACACATGTTTGAAGGNCTTACTTCATTTAGGAAGTCTCTCCTGCCTAGAAGAAACACCTTTCCCAGAGATAGTTAAGTGTTTTTCAGCCATTGCATTCCATAGAAGTTCTCTCCGATATTGGAAGAAGATAAGCTCCTTGCACACATGTTTGAAGGCCCCTACACAGCAGGTGGGGCCAGGAATGAAAAAAGCCTCAAGGAGAACAGAGGCACATCTTTTTACCAAGGCCTGATGTTTCTAACAATATTAGGTTTAGTGTTCTCACCTTTAGAAATAAATTTTTCTAAATCCTTCCACTCCTAGCATTTTTGGGGGATACCTGCATTATCATTCCTTCACAAGCTTGATGACATGGATCCCAGGGTCCTCAGGGAACTGGCTGATTTAGTTGCCAAGCAACTCTTTATCATACTTGAGAAGTTCTGGTGGCCAGGTGAAGGCTCCAGTGACTGGAAAAAGGAAAACATCATTCCGATTTCTAAAAAGCAGAGAAAAGAAGTCTTAAGGAACTACAGACTGGTGAGCCTGACCTCAGGACCTGGGAAGACCATGGAGCAGATCCTCATGGAAGGAGTGTTTCGACTCAAAAAAACCCAAGGAGGTGATCTGACACAGCCAGCACAGCTTCACAAAGGTCAAATTGTGCCTAATCATTCTGGTGTCCTTCTCTGACGGAGTGACAGCAACAGTTGACATACTTATCTCCAAACTAGAGATATTCAGTTTTGAAGGGTGGACTGTTTGGAGGATAACGAACGGGATGGATGGATGAAGCCAGAGAGCTGTGGTCAGTGGCTCTATGTCCATGTGGAGGCTGGTGACAAGCGGCGTACCTTAGGGCTTTGTCTTGGGGCCAGTGCTCTTTAATATCTTAATCTCTTTGTTTATGTAATAAATAGAGTGTACCCCCAGCAAATATGCAGATAACATGAAGTAGTGCAGTTAACAAAACAGAAGAACAGGATGCCATCCAGAGGGACCTGGACATGTTTGAGAAGTGGGTACACAAGAACCTCATGAAGTTCAATAAATCCAAGTCCAAGGACCTGCACCTGGATCAGGGTAATCCAAGACACGAGAACAGACTAGGAGTGAAGTCACTGAGAGTAGATCTGCAGATGACTTTGGGGTCTTGTGGATGAAAAGGTAGGCTTACAGCCCAGAAGCCCCCCTGGGTTGCACAAAAAAGAAGTGGCCAGCAGGTCAAGGGAGCTGATTCTCCTCCTGTACTCTGTCCTCATGAGACTTTACTTCCAGTAATGCATCCAGCTCTGGAGTTCTCAGCACAAGAAACATGTGGGCCCTCCAGAACCTGTCCTGAACAGGACTACCAAGATGACCAGGGGGCTGGAATACCTTTCTTGTGAAGACAGGCTGAGTGTTGTGGTTGTTCGGCCTCAAGAAAACTCTGGGGAGACGTTATTGCGCCTTCCAGTACTTAAATGGATTTATTAAAAAGAGGGAGAGTGACCTTTTACATGGAAGGGTAGGGGTATGAAAAGAAGCAATATTTTTAAACTGAAAGAGGAAAATTTTTTATTAGATGTCATGAAAAAATTCTTAATCTAGAGGAGAGTGAGGCAAATGGACAAGTCACCCAGAGAAGTTGTGGATGCTCCATCCATGGAAGTAGTCAAAGCCACACTGAATGGGTCCACAAGCAACCTGATCTAGATGTTGGCAATCCGGCCCTCTAGGAGGCAACCTGGAACTAGAAAATCCTTAAGGTCCTTTCTGACCCAAGCCATTCTATGATTCTATGTTTTGACCTGACAATTGTTTTCTTCATTTGGCAGAGCAGACTTGCCATAACAACTTGAAAATCTACAATTCAGATATGACTGAAGATATCAGTGTGAATTTGCAGACTAAGGCCATTATTTGCTCACATTTTATTAGTTGCACTTTATCTTGAAAATGGAAAACTACATTGCAGAAGTCTATTCGAAGAAAAGAGAAAAGATTAGAAAAGGACAGCTTGACCTACATAAAGGGAAAGTAACACAATACATACTAATAGAAGCAGAGATACAGCAAACAGTGAGCAAGAGGTGTTAAGTCACTGAACTGAGAGCCAAGCATAACAACAACGGCTCAGCTTCTATGAAAGCTATGTCCACCAGCCACAGTCACAGGGATACTGAGTCTTGTCATTTACACAGGATTTGGAAATCCAAATGCAGCAATTCCTGCAGTGTTTGCCACAGGCTTGTGAAAAAACATGGTCAGGCTGCTAGGTAAGGAATGGGACACAGCCTGCCACAGCTGATGGACAGCTACTTGGGAACACAGGAACCAAGCTGAGACGTCCCCTCTCAGAAAAGGTTGAGACAGTGTCTTAGAATTAGTCTACAGATTTACAGTGTGTACAGAAAGCATGAAATAACATGAGAGGAAACTCAGACAGATGTGTTTCAATGTGTTCTCAGAATATTCTACAACGGTAACATCAAGATTTTAGAAACAGATGTTTCCAAGAGAACTGTCTAGCAGGTTAACAATGGACTCTGCAACTAAGTTCCCTCCATGAGACTTGGTCAACAGTGCTACAAATCCTTTAGTTTCTTAAGTCTACAACTGCCAGCCTACATAATTTACTCTCTCAGTGCCAACCTTTGTTCAGACTCGCCATTCCCTCCCCTGTATCATATTCCCAGTATGTCTTCAAACACACAAAGAATTTCTGTGACGTTAATGTTACCTATTGCTATCAGAAAGAACAGGAAAAGCTNAACAGGATGCCATCCAGAGGGACCTGGACATGTTTGAGAAGTGGGTACACAAGAACCTCATGAAGTTCAATAAATCCAAGTCCAAGGACCTGCACCTGGATCAGGGTAATCCAAGACACGAGAACAGACTAGGAGTGAAGTCACTGAGAGTAGATCTGCAGATGACTTTGGGGTCTTGTGGATGAAAAGGTAGGCTTACAGCCCAGAAGCCCCCCTGGGTTGCACAAAAAAGAAGTGGCCAGCAGGTCAAGGGAGCTGATTCTCCTCCTGTACTCTGTCCTCATGAGACTTTACTTCCAGTAATGCATCCAGCTCTGGAGTTCTCAGCACAAGAAACATGTGGGCCCTCCAGAACCTGTCCTGAACAGGACTACCAAGATGACCAGGGGGCTGGAATACCTTTCTTGTGAAGACAGGCTGAGTGTTGTGGTTGTTCGGCCTCAAGAAAACTCTGGGGAGACGTTATTGCGCCTTCCAGTACTTAAATGGATTTATTAAAAAGAGGGAGAGTGACCTTTTACATGGAAGGGTAGGGGTATGAAAAGAAGCAATATTTTTAAACTGAAAGAGGAAAATTTTTTATTAGATGTCATGAAAAAATTCTTAATCTAGAGGAGAGTGAGGCAAATGGACAAGTCACCCAGAGAAGTTGTGGATGCTCCATCCATGGAAGTAGTCAAAGCCACACTGAATGGGTCCACAAGCAACCTGATCTAGATGTTGGCAATCCGGCCCTCTAGGAGGCAACCTGGAACTAGAAAATCCTTAAGGTCCTTTCTGACCCAAGCCATTCTATGATTCTATGTTTTGACCTGACAATTGTTTTCTTCATTTGGCAGAGCAGACTTGCCATAACAACTTGAAAATCTACAATTCAGATATGACTGAAGATATCAGTGTGAATTTGCAGACTAAGGCCATTATTTGCTCACATTTTATTAGTTGCACTTTATCTTGAAAATGGAAAACTACATTGCAGAAGTCTATTCGAAGAAAAGAGAAAAGATTAGAAAAGGACAGCTTGACCTACATAAAGGGAAAGTAACACAATACATACTAATAGAAGCAGAGATACAGCAAACAGTGAGCAAGAGGTGTTAAGTCACTGAACTGAGAGCCAAGCATAACAACAACGGCTCAGCTTCTATGAAAGCTATGTCCACCAGCCACAGTCACAGGGATACTGAGTCTTGTCATTTACACAGGATTTGGAAATCCAAATGCAGCAATTCCTGCAGTGTTTGCCACAGGCTTGTGAAAAAACATGGTCAGGCTGCTAGGTAAGGAATGGGACACAGCCTGCCACAGCTGATGGACAGCTACTTGGGAACACAGGAACCAAGCTGAGACGTCCCCTCTCAGAAAAGGTTGAGACAGTGTCTTAGAATTAGTCTACAGATTTACAGTGTGTACAGAAAGCATGAAATAACATGAGAGGAAACTCAGACAGATGTGTTTCAATGTGTTCTCAGAATATTCTACAACGGTAACATCAAGATTTTAGAAACAGATGTTTCCAAGAGAACTGTCTAGCAGGTTAACAATGGACTCTGCAACTAAGTTCCCTCCATGAGACTTGGTCAACAGTGCTACAAATCCTTTAGTTTCTTAAGTCTACAACTGCCAGCCTACATAATTTACTCTCTCAGTGCCAACCTTTGTTCAGACTCGCCATTCCCTCCCCTGTATCATATTCCCAGTATGTCTTCAAACACACAAAGAATTTCTGTGACGTTAATGTTACCTATTGCTATCAGAAAGAACAGGAAAAGCTATAGTAGAGAATACATCTGCAAGTATCATCAACTGACCTGTGGTAATATAGAAATATAGTTTATGCTCAATACATATTGGAAATGTTTGCTGCATATTTAGTGGTTTGGTCACTCCACTGCACTAGAGAACAACGCCCGAACATGTCATGAGTTAGAAGTCCATAATGAAAAGAGACCTGTTCCTGTATCCCCAGCTGATTTGCTGTGATTTGTGTTACACAACATAAAAGTATTCTGTTATTATCACACTTCTAGTAAACAGAGAAGTAAATAGAAAGGTCTGGAGCACTCCACAGATGGATGGACTACAGGACTTAAATATTTTTCATGGTCTGCAACTCATTGGCCTTTTATATGTCTCCATAACACAGAAACTGCTGTTATCCCCCTTTATCTATTTTAAATACACAAATACACCCTTACTTAGCACTACTATAATCAGGAAAAAAGCTACAACTAGTTTGCATACATTAAAAGGAAAATATAGTAGCATAGTGAAAAACTGGAAAAACTGGGGATTTCGAAGTCCACTTAAGACCATGTATACTGAAGCAGGAATCAGGTATTTCAGTGCATTTGAAGTCAGTATGTTTGAATTTCAGCATAAATTGCAAAAACTCACCTCTAGCAACTCATCTGCAATCTGTAACCTGCCATCTTTTCCAGCTGCTCCATTTGGATCAATTCCCACTATAAAGACACTCATCCTGGATCGGTCTTTGTTACCAGCAAGACTAAGTCCCAGACCTGTCCTTCCTTTCTCCAGCTCAATCATGTGTAGCTCCCCTGGTAGATTTCCATAGCGCTGCACAATCTTTCCTAAATGTAAAAGTGTGGGCAGCAGAGATTGCATTTATATTAGAAGGTTTCACAAGTCACCTACAGAGTCAAGATCAGTGTCCAGTGGGCAGTATCTGACTGCCAAAATCCCAAATTGCATAAGAAAATTCTCAGAGGAAACCACACCTTCTTTTTAAGCAAGATTTAGGTGATTTATAACATTGTTTCTTGTTTTCCTTCTAACTTCAGAAAACATCATAACTTTTCTTACAAGACGACTTTTCAGACATAAAAGCAATAATTTTCTCTCCAGTTACACCTTCAGGTAACAGAAACTATCACATCAGTCACTGCCATCAGTTATCAGGAGTATAATGAAATTCTTCAAGTAGTCCTACACGAGAAACAGCGAATTTAGAGCATGGAGGAAAACAGTGATTGCAGTGCAATGAAGAAAAATGAGTTTTATATTTTACCATATGCATCTGACCAAGCACAACTAAAACAACAGTAACACCTAAACCACAAAGCATATATAAATAAGCAGTTCAATCTTGATGCCCAGACCCCCATATCTTATACAGTGCTATTTTAATAATGAGTATTTCAATTATCAAAAGGATAAACTTACTCCAGCTGTAACCGAACTCATCCTCCTTCTCCACATCTTCTGGGACTCTGACAGAAGATGACTGTGCAACATCACAACTCATTCCTGAAAATGCTGAAGGAGGGGGCAGAGGCAAATTACAAAGTGAAGTCTTCTCTGATTCTACATCGGACTGACCAAATGCCTGTGGAGAATAAGAAAAATGCAGTGGCTAAGAAAATGCAGACCGTGTAGGGCAAACTACTATACAAAAATATCAAAATGGTAATGACTAGGGCTTTGAACTTTTAATACCAAGAAACTGAAACTCTAAATTAATAACATGGCACAAAAATGCTGAAACAGATCATAGACAGAAACAAACACCAGGCAAGGTAAGAGATAACATCACTCCAGAATGTATTTAGAAGCAAACAGAACTCACAATAAAAGCCCAATTCAGTAAAGTTTTATGTGTCTCTTTATATTTCAGGAAAAGTTTCTTATGAAGATTCAAGTAATTATTTTTTTAATGCTATATTTGTAATAGATTTATACCTTTTATTTTTTAAAAGCCACTGCATATAATTTCTTCCTATCATATGCTTTGGAAGCAAATATGAGGAAAGGGAGAGATAAAAAAAAAGTGTGTTTTCAAGAATGCCACCAGGAAAAAGAAAATAACTGGGAGAGAAACTGAGAGGACAATTAAAAAGCAAATGAAACAGATGATAGTTGAAGAAATCTACAGTGACTGGACATTTTCAGTCCTACAAGCTGCACAGAGGAGATCAAATAAATGAGGATACAGATTAAATCACAACAGAAAAATACTTTTAGTATTGATGTGATCTACTCTTATCCACAAAAAGTTAGGAAGTATAAACACGACTACTGCAATTTAATGGTTAAATGTCCAAATCCACAATCTAGCAAGCCTCCATTCAAGTAATTTGCCCTGAGGAATATGGACTTTGATGAGGGATTTCACTCAGGGTTTGTAATTTGTACCATTTTTGCCCCGCATAGAGTAACCATCTAAGCAAGAAACTTGTGTCTGAATATCATCATCCTGAAGCTTATGCACACTCAAGAGACTCTGATACTTGGTAGACCAAATATTCATGAAAACAACAAAATATTTAAACGAAAACCAAGTATTTTTCCAAACTAGAATTTTCAGGTGTGTTGCCCTAGCTTTACAGCCCTGTTCTCATAATTTCTGCTTTCACTACCTCCACTAGCAAAAGTCTGAACACAGTATTTCAGACAGTGTCTCTAGGTGCCAAAAGCACTCAGATAATTTCTTCAGCAAAGGCAAGAGTGAAATGAGTAACAATATATGCTTTCTAAATTGAAGGTGTTGAAAAACCAATGAAAATTCCAATTTAGTCATATTGAAACTTAAGAAAGGTTCTGTCTCTCAGTGAAAACTAATTCTCTGAATTCTGTAACTCCAAAGATTTAAAGATATTGCAAATGCCCTATTTCAGCTCTCTCATCCTGCTTCTGCTTGAAAAAGATTATCCTTTCATTTAGGAACTTGTTCTAGGAATTTAATTAAGAAGTCATTAAATGTCAAAAGTGTCAGAATTTTTAATAAAATACCCAAGGTAATAATTTCTATAAAAAATGCATATAAATGTTATATTCTTTTTTTGTATCATTAGCCACCTTATTTTATGCTTTCTCTCTAAGACAATGTCATCCTGCTGAAATAATATCTAGCATATCTAAACTGAAGCAGCAAAATTCTAGCAAAGACATTGTCACCCACCAGAATGCGGGTAGGGTAGAAGGACTATCTAGTAACATTCAAAGTGATTTTCACAATCAAAAATTCATGTGTCCACCATAAAGAAAAGTTGGTAACACACCTCCATAGCAAGGAGGGGTGAAAGAGAGAGTAGTTCTAGAAATAATACTTTTTCAGGTTGCTTCTTAGAGTTTAACTAAAAAAATGAGGAAAAACAGTGTTGTGGTGGGTTGACCTTGGCTGGAGGCCAGCTGCCCACTCAAGCTGCTCAATCACTCCCCTTTTCAGATGCTCGGGGGAGAAAAAGATACGGAATAAGACACCTCATAGTCCCTTCAGCTACAACAACCTTGCCACAAAAACCCAATGGAAATCTGAGAGCAAACCAGATCAGCAGTCTCTGTGTTTTAAAACCAAAATTACCACATTAATTAGAGGGGTACTTTTTGTAAACTACAGTGTTCAAAGAACAGCAAAATTCAAGAGAAAAATGACCAAAAAAAGGAGCAAAATACTGGTGTCAAGCACCTCTGGAAGACCTGTAAGGTATGGACGTATGCCTAAATTCTGACAGATTAGCACTTACTAACCGCAGCCACGATAATCTGATTGGCAAAAAAGGCTTCTTTCTAAACCTTTTTATGTATGTGAACAAATATGAACATTTCTGTTGTTTAAGAAAATGCTGAAATGAAAGCAAAAGCGAGGCTCCTTCCTGTGAAGGGTAAAAAGCATGCTACAATGCCATTCGGCTGTTGTGGAAAACTGTCTCCAAAACTCGACTTGATGCATGTGCAGCCAGAAGCAGAAGCTGGCCCTCACAGTTTACACACACGTAAGACTTTTGCTCCCTGAATCGGGCAACACACGAAAACCTAAAATACTTTAACTCGTGAAATACTTTCAGTGTGCCATGGCACAGTATTTCATTTAAAATACAAAGCATCAGAGAGTGCATGAATCCATTCAGCTACCAGGATCACTCTGTTCACAGCCAAGCAAATACTGAAAATGGCAGCAAGCCTGAAGCTTGCAAAAATGAAGGCACAGGCAGAGCAAAAAGCACTATTCTGGAAGATATCACAGGCCATGTACAAATGTACAGCACACATATAGTAGAACCCACTGATGAGAAGACAGACAAATCTTGAATGGTGTGGAAGCAAAAGGGTTAGTTGGGGAACAACGGAAGGTAACCCTAATTGGATTCGATACCTCCTACAGTAACAGAAAACAGCATTCCACATGTTACAGCACCTTTGGCAATACACAATTGTAATGGCTTGGCTTAGAACCACAGGGGAAGACAAAGGAAAAAATAAACTCTCTCTCCTATGCCCACATTCGGCTGGGAGGAGTAGCCAGGTTACCAAGGTTACCCCCTGCCTGCGTTTTTCCCATCAGCCCGGGAGACCCAGAAGGAATGCTGGGAAGGGGCGGGACTAGATATCGGCGTGGGAGAGCACGCTCTCTCTCTCTCTTTTCCCCGGGAACTCTAAGCTGAAGGCATCTCTTCTCAACACGGCTTTTTGAGAACCTTCCCTTCCCCGCCGGACTTTTCTGCTGCCTGCTGTCTCTTTCTCCAAAGAGTTCCCTGAGGTCCCACGGCTTTTCACCTTCCTCAGCCTGAAATCGTTGGGAGGACTTCTCCACAGACACACTGCGTCTGGAAAAGGAGTGCCGCTTTCATTTTCACAGATACATTTTATTTTATTCTTTTCTGGGAGGTTTGCAGGTGCCAGCCTCTGGGTTGTTAGTTTGTTTCTTTTTTTCTTTTTTTTTTCCTTCTCCCACGGTGACTGCAGGGCGGGTGGTGGGGTGGGCTGCTTTGCCCAGAGGGTACTGTGTAACCTCTTGTCTCTTCCCCTCCTCTCTGCTCCAGTTACACGTGGCCTGGCCAGTGGGTGCAGGGCATGGGGCCGTCTTGTTCGGGGTCCAGGCTGGTCATAATTGGGCAATTACCCCCATTTATTCCCCCATATATCTACCCTTTAATAAATTGCTGCCTTCCCTATCTGTCTCTTGTCCATTGATAAAACCTAATATCGTCCAAAACCAGGACAACAATACTATTAATGAATAACTCATTTTCCATTATGGATTCATTTTACTAAATACAACAACTTTATTAGCTCCATTTATAAATAGACAAAAGTATTTAAGGGTTTTTTAAGGACCTTGATTCAGCAAAGTTTCTTACTGTACTTGAACCTTTGTTCAGCAAGAGGCCACAGATGAGAAAAGGTCATTTTTATAAAAAAACTATGCAGAAACTGCAAGACCATTATGTATTCTTTAAAAATATGCACAATGTTTTTCAGAAATACTTTTAAAATATAGAAAATAAAAGAAAATACATCCATTCCCTTTCCCCAGAAACAAAACTGTAATCAACACGGAAATAGAATTCAAAATACACACTACATACCATATCACATCATAGATATTCACATGATGTATTTGACAACACGGGAAAACAGAGAGAGGGCACAATCACTTCCAAGAGATACACCCAGCTAGAAATTATTTTGTAAAATCAGAAATGCATGCATATAAGAATTAAGCTTTTATTTATTATTGTGTTAGAGGCTAAGTCTGTTCTCATTGTGAAAAACATGCAGTAAGCATTAACCACAAAAATAAACACCTCATTTTTTTTTTTTTCATTTCCAAAGATGTCAGCATCTTTTTCATAGTGCATTAAAAGAATTTTTAGGAAGCAGAGGGAAAGTATTTTCAGCATCATAAACCAAAATCTGCCAGTGGGGCTTTTTTCATGCAAAAATAAAACAGAGAAATCAAAGCTGGAAACTCCTAACCACAAAAAAGAAGCACATAGCAGCAAAACACCTCACACTGATGAGAGTGTTACACTTGTGCGGGTACTTTAACATATACCTTGTCACTGCGAACCTACTCCTTTGGTAGCTCTGAATTGCTCAGATTTAGTGCTTATGACTAATAGAGCTGGCACTTTTTAACTTCTCCATAAGTTTCCTACATGTATGCATGTCTGTGTCTTTTTAATTCACTACACTGGTTTTTCACTCTCATCAGCATAGTATTTTACCAAATTGGTATAAAAGAATTTAAACACAGAGAGACACAAACAGCAGAGAAGCACACATATTATGTTTGGTGAGTCAAAAGCAGACAGTGTGTCATCATTCATCCAACCTTGGGAGTGCTGAACTGAGAAGAATCAGCAAATGGGTTAGTACTGCTGAAGACTGCTGGCCTACAGAAAACACTGCTCTGCAAGAAAGACAGGGAAGGGTTCTAAAAAGAAAGCATAATAGAAACTAAGCAAAAACAGTTTTAAATGAACCCTTTGCAATCATTAAGCAAAATATATTTATATAGTTGCTTGGTCTAACCAAAAAAGGTCCACTTTCTGCACTTTGCTAGATACGTGAAGGTGGGCAAAACTGTTTCTATCAGCTATGTTTAGGATAGCATAGGAAAAAAGCACTGATTGTCATACTTCTAGTCTACAAAGTGCATTAAGTACAGAATTGAGCAGCATGAAGACACAAAAATTGATGTGCTATTTGTAAAGTTTTGTCCAAGCATCTCACTATTTATTTTGTAAAAGACAGTGTTTAGTGATATTAAACATCTCTAAGCAGATTTCATATCTACCAGTAACTTTTACTGAATACTTTTTATATATGTGCATGTACCTGTAATTGTCTGAATTTATAGTCTTCTCTTTTAGCAGTGCAAAGTACTTCCTCATTATTATTTAATGCAAAAAAGAGTTTACACATTTAGACCAAATTAAAGGACATCATTTGACCGTTTATGTTCCTTAGGCATGTTTTATACTGTACTCTATTTTGATATCATAATCTGCTTAATTAAAAAGGAACAGCTTTCTACAGTAAGTGCAATTTCTACACTAGGTGTATCCAACTGGTAATTGCCAGTAAGTCTTAGGGCTGTAAGTTTAAAACTGCTGGAAAATAGAAAGTATAGTAAATGGAAAGGAATGTGAAAAATTTACAGGATAATTTATACCAAGAAAAATTTAATTCAAATGTACATTGCTGTTTAAAAATTTTCTTAAAGCATTTTTGTTTTTTTAAATGCTCCTGAAAATAGTAAACACATGCCTTAACATTTACTTTCACATATCACGTTGCAAAAAAGTAATTTGGTATTACAAGTGATGCCATGCATGAACAAGGTTTCTTCACTGTCAAGTCACTCAAAGTCAACAGGCTGTATCCCTAAGGTGCAAGATTTTCTGTTTACACAAAAGAGAAGTTACCATAAAGTAATTTCTTACTATAATGAACATACTACACTTCAACTATTCCATTTGTCATCTGTATAAAATTATAAAATGTATCTTGATGAAATTTGAGTCAACTAAAAAAAGCATCACAAACATTCCATATATCAACAGTGAAATCCCAGTAAAAGAGAAAACAAAAGATAGCTACAGTCATTAAAAACCTTGCCTTTTATATTTTGTCATGATGGCTCCTAAAATAGTAGCCCAAATTCTAATCCATGCAACAGCTTTGTATCAATATGAACTGACTACTGTGATAAAAT
Source organism: Neodrepanis coruscans (assembly GCA_013400695.1). Taxonomy (NCBI): domain Eukaryota; kingdom Metazoa; phylum Chordata; class Aves; order Passeriformes; family Philepittidae; genus Neodrepanis; species Neodrepanis coruscans. The sequence goes on from VYZS01060961.1 coordinate 14,347, forward strand.
ATGGAGTATTTGCTTGCCTGAACATTTCAGTTGAGCATACCTTCTCCCACAGAGTAAGAAAAGCAAATGCGAAAATGAAGGGTATTTTTCTTTCTGCTGTTTTCTTAGTCAAATCAAAATCTAAAATAACAGGACTTCTTTACCTTTATTCTTTTTTTCCTTTTTTTTCAACTAAATTCCGATCCAAATTTTGTTAATATGTCCAGGATGCTGAGATACCAGAAACAAGCTAGTATTTAATATAGCACAATACTGTAACACTACTGTGAGACCATAATCATAGTGATATATTACTTCTTACTCAGAAATAACTAGAGCAGTATGAAACAAAGACTTGATTGGCAACTCCTTACTAGCAAAACTAGAAACTAGCTTTTCACAGTCCATTTGTATTACCTCTGCTATTCTGGAGTACTCTAAGGATCTCTGTAACTCCTAGATATGCCTGAATTAAAAAAAAAGGAGGACTGGATTTCTTAACTATTTGTCACTTGAAACTCATTGCCTGATGAAATACACAGTGATACCATATTAAATGTAGCTACTTTGTGGATGCACCGAACTAACTGGGTGACTGCACATGAATGAAAGCAGATCTTAGTACGATCTTATTATAAAGTACAGAAGCAAGTTTCAAAATATCAAGATACTAAATACAACGCCATTTATGAAGATGACAATGTAATGTATGTGTACAGTAAGAGTATTTGCACTGTTTCTGCTTACAGAGAAACAAGGGTTAGTACAGTCAAGAAATATCCAACAAGCTTAATAATTTGAAAACAGAACAAATAACTGTAATTAAAAGTAGCAAAGGAGTATTCTCTAATTAAAGTAAGTTGTGATAAGTAATGGCATCACTCCCATCCCAAACTGACCTAAACATTCAGCACTGGCAATTCTGTTCATATCACAACAAACACGAAAGCCTTACTTTAGTAGCTTGAGTATCAATAGTCAATTCAATAGAGCATTTTCATGCAACTTTACCTTAGATGACTGATGATAAAATGGGTTAGTAGTTTTCTGCCCACAGAGAGCAGAATCTGCAGAAGGGCTATAAAGAGACTCTGGCTGGGGAACAAAGTTATGAGACAACTAGTAAATAAACACGCAGCTTACACAGACTCTACAATGAGGAAGTTTAGTTCCTAGTGATGCAAGCAACTTATAGCAAAGCTCAGTAGTTTTTGTCTGCAATGTCCATGCAGCTTAGTGACAGAAAACTTCCATGTACTTCTAGGTCCCTTCATTAATGTCCAAAGAATTTTTTAACAGGTGTGGCATTTCTGCATGCGTTCCTCAGATACGCTGTCAATCTCTAAGAGTTGGTTTTAGTTAGACTCCTACTCTGCCCCCCAACAAATTAGCTTTCTTGAGGCTTTTCAAAATAGTTTGAGGATGGCGTGCTGGAGGGCAATTCCAAATCCAAATCGATTTCACTCTAAACGGAAATAATACTTAGATCAAATCTTTGTTCCTAAAATAGCTGAGATGGCACTTTCAGGATTAAATACCCCATTCCCAAATACCACCATCTTGGACATTGTTTCATTTACTACTATGTAATTCTTAATGTAATTCTTAATAATTATGTATTCTTAATGCTTACCCTTGGTCTGCTTATAATGCTCTGTACCATAAAGACTACAGGATTGCCTGCCTTCCGTATGGCTTCCACAGCTTGTTCATGGCTGGCATCTCTGAGATCAATTCCATCCACCTGTAATTGGAAGGCCTCATCTTAACATTATAAGAAGCTACAAGAATAGTGAGTCAATTATGAGTTTTGGTTAGGAAACTGGCTAAAACCTAAGCCCAAATCTTTCTTTCTGGTGGAAGGCTTTCTACTCCCTTGGCCTGAGGTCCCTTAAATACAGGTTTGAGATTTCCAAGGGCCCTGAAAGGACTTTAAATAAATATTCTCTTACTCTTTTGTTTTAAAAAAAGGTTTTTCAGAGTTCTTGGTTCAGGCTCCATTAAGTTTTCCCTAAGGCAACATAACAGAAGAGATACGATAATCTGAAGAGAGTGGTAGCATTTGCCAAATACTGCTTCCTGTAAATCCTATCTCAGAGAAACCCAACTCCCAGGACGTTATGAGATGAACAAACTGAAACATGTTAGGTGCTGTAGAGTCTTTCACCATGGTTTGGTNTTTTTTTTTTAAATTTTGAGTATGTGTGTTGTATTTGTTTGTTGTTTTGGTTGGGTTTTTTTGTTTGTTTGTTTAGTTTGGTTTTTTTTGTTTGTTTCTTTTTGAAAAGCAAGTTAGGATCAATTTTAGCTACTAGGCACTTTCTTCAAAAGTTAAATTTTTAGGTCAGAGCTAAAAAGCTTTCTCTTTTCTAGGAGGCACTAAGAAAGGACAGATACGGACAAATTGTTGCCTTGTTGTTTTTCTTCACATCTTCATATATACTGGGGTGTGAAACAACTTATCGTGTTATCCAGGTAAGAACAATGTTAAGGTGAGGTTAGCATCAGTATTCTCAAAATAAAGCTAGACGCTAATACAGAAATGTTATTTTTAGTGGCAATTCTTGC
>VYZS01060963.1:1477-31146 GCA_013400695.1 Neodrepanis coruscans
TTGTGTGCAGCTGGTGGGAGGATGTTGCCCTGCTACTGAGCCCCTGCATAGGAAATAAGGCAGATGTGGTTTGCAAGCAAGAAGAGAGCAAATGCTGTTGGGATATGGGCAGGAGAGATGATGCAGTTAAAATACACAACTAAAGCCAAAGGAGGATGCTTGCACCAAAGTAACTGGGATATGCTCAAGTTTGACTCCTCTGTAGATGTGGCAAATGGTTCACAAGTGACAGATCCAACAGACATCCCTGAACTAGAGGTTCTTTTTCCTGGGATCTTGCAGCATTTCAGTAGCAAAGAGCAAGAGAAGGTGAAGATCTCTCTTCTTTCCCAGCACTGTATGGTGGAGGCTGCCAGGCAAATCAAGGGGATGAAAGGATGGTACACTCCTCATGTTACCCCTGGAGCACCAGAGGTACAGTCCTTACTATCACTTGGTGATGCTGTAGAATTGCTTTGCCTGATGTTTTCATTTGGAGACAGAGGTCTTAACTTAATAAGAGCCCTTTAAATGTTACAAAAACTTCTTGTCACTCCAGCCAGATACAAAATGGATGTAATAAGCCATAATAGGCTATGTGGTGGAGTCCCCAGAAAGCAGATAATTTTTCTTTTTAAAGCACCAATATGAAATAAATATGAGTGTTTTCTTAGAAATAAATACCCTCGGTTACAGTAAAAGGTCTTCTCGGTCTGGCTGACGTTTGGAAACCTGTAAAAGTTTGATGGTGCAGCCCAAACACTGGCTTTCACTGCAAGAAGTCATTCTCTGCAGAATTTTTTTCTGTTATGTGAGAAATTTAGTACATTAATCAGTTTCCCAGCATGCAGCTGGTTGGAAGGGAAAAAGAGGCAAAATGCTGTGGAAACTTTTCCAAAATCCCATCTCTGTCTTGAATGACAGAAGTTTACAATCTTCCCCTGAGAGGGTTAAAAGGTCCATATTTATCTGTTTTCAATTGTTCCAGGCTCAGAATCTAGTTCAAGCAGTCATATCCGGGCACCAGAATCGTGTGGTAATTTCCCATGTTATCTCTCTCTTTCCCTACCATACTTTTAAAATTATTTTAATTTTAATTCTCCATTAAACTGATACTGTTTATGGTTTTGTATCAAATGTATGCAGTTGCATTTGGCACAAACTGAGGCAGAACCAAATGTTTCTATTGAATATTCTGGGACCAAACCAACGTATTTCTTGCTTTTAATCCTGACCTGTCTTCCTTTGGCAGTTGTGATTTCCCCACCTCCTGTGAATAAAACTTGAAGAAAGGATTGTGTGGCTCCCTGCAGCAGGAATCAGTACATTTAGAGCACTACAGGGCAAAAAAAACCAGAGGCAACCCAAGCCACAAATCTTCCATTTTCTATTTGAAATGTTTCTTTGCAGATGGTTTAATTTTCTTTATCTTTCTTCCATTTCTTCCCCCCCATTTCTCCCCTAGAAGATACCATTTGGGCCATTAGCAGTCTCAGTGTTTTCTATTCAGTTCTGGTAGATATTTTTGTCAGTCTCAAATCAAAACGGTGCCAGATGGAAGCCCCATGCTTTTCATAGATGATCATTTCCAGCATTCTTCTGCGAGGTTGTATAACATATGTCCACAAGAAATTAAAAATGCTGTTTCCTTGTATGAATTGTACACATTCAAGGGCACCAAGTAGGTTAAGAAAATAACTGAGCCAGGACTGTTCTGTACTTTTAGAACAGATTAATTTCCTGAAGAGAAGTTACATTAACATTTAGATTGGTTGTTAATTTGTTGTGGATCATCTTATTGCTAAAAACATCTACAAAGCAGTCATGAAACACACCAGCAAAGAGAAGAAGTTCTGTTAAAAATTAGTTTTTACTTTCATGAGGGTGGTTTTTCTGGTTTGGTGGGTTTTATTGGTTTTATTTTTCTCCCCCCAATATGCTATTCCCATTGATACCCATGGGAACTAACCATTGACCTCCTCCCGTGCCAAAGGAATTTCCATACTTTGGGCAGAGGTTTTGAAAGCAGTCTCTGAGTCTATGTCATAACTTGCCTGAGATCTCCAATACTGGTATTTGGACACTCAGTTCTCATTAAATGAACAGGAACAAAGCATCCAAAGCCCTATAGTAGTGCTGAGAAGGTCTGCTGGGGCCAGCTGCCCCGGGAGGCTGCTGTCCTTGCTAACCGTGCTCTCCTGCTTTAGCTCCCAGCCTCTCTGTTTCTGCAGGCTTGTCTCCTTTCATTTACATCTACGTATCGGGTCATCTCTGTTATTTAAGTACATTTCCCCTGCATCTGTTTGTATGGGTTTTCTGCAAAGTACTACATATGTTCATGAGAGCTATATAAAGACCTTTAATATTTAAGCTACTGAAAAAAACTGAATTTGCAGGGACTGCAAATAGCTCCAATAAACATGGCCAAGTAGCCCTGTTCTTTTAAAGTGATCATTTTACAAACCTAAATAATTTATATTCATGCATGCACAGAAAGCATTTAGGTTTGTTTGTTGTGGGCATTTGGCAAAAGGATTCAGATCTTGGTCAAAACTGATGTTGTTGTGCTAATGTGAGTAAAATTGTTTCACTCTGCTTTTGTGGCAGGCAAGAGGTGCACATCATCAATCACTGTAGGCTACCTGATGGGTGGTAGATTGTTCAGGAGAGATAATTAGGTTGCTTGCAAACATTGTATGCAAATTTTCAGTCTGCTTTCCTAAGGAAAATATCTTCCTGCTGTCCTCTGCTGCTGAACAATTTGGTCAGGTCCAACAAAATTGGTGAAAACCGCAGAGGTTGCAAAATGTTGGCTTGCTCCAGGTTTCACAGAGCCCAATAGCTGGGAAGAAAGCAGAAATTCCTGCAGACAAGGTGNCAGGCAAGAGGTGCACATCATCAATCACTGTAGGCTACCTGATGGGTGGTAGATTGTTCAGGAGAGATAATTAGGTTGCTTGCAAACATTGTATGCAAATTTTCAGTCTGCTTTCCTAAGGAAAATATCTTCCTGCTGTCCTGCTGTCCTCTGCTGCTGAACAATTTGGTCAGGTCCAACAAAATTGGTGAAAACCGCAGAGGTTGCAAAATGTTGGCTTGCTCCAGGTTTCACAGAGCCCAATAGCTGGGAAGAAAGCAGAAATTCCTGCAGACAAGGTGATGATGGGAGCTCAAGTCATCTTAGACAGCAAAACACAGAGTTATCCACATCTGTTGTCTTGGATTGGCCACCTCTTCTGTGGATGGGGTGCTCACCTGGGATGTGGGGAGATGCAACATCAAGCCCTTGAACCAGAAAGGGACCTGAGGTTGAAGAGTTCCAGCCCTGGAAAATCTTCTGACAATAAAGCTCATCTCTTTTCTTCCCTGTTGGTACATCCCACCGGTGTAAGCAGTGAACCCTCCCAGGAGGAAGATGTGAATTGAAAAAGGAAAGCAGTGTGCTCTGTCCATTCTGATCCTTCACTGCTTGTTGGGATTATCCTCATCCATTTTCAGACATAATGCATGTTGCCATTTGGGAAAGAATCAGCCTTTTTTGGAGGAGGGAATAGTTTGACTGGTATAGCTCTTTTGGAGATGTGGTTTATTTTAATACCCCTGTTCTTTCCTGAACTGTTTCCTGGGTCTTGAGCTGTCAAGTGTGAGGTCAGGTGTTTTGGGGCTGTGAAATACTGTGGGCAAGGAATTGCAAGACAACTAACTGACTGTTCATTGCATATTCAGAAACTACTTTGAGAAATTGGGAGACTGGGGGCCCTCTGTGGATTCCCTGAAAATTAGCTTATTACTTAACTGTTAAGTGTATTGTATATGCCAAGTAATTAATTTTTACAGCAAACTTGTCTAGGACTTGGGCAAAGGAGCAATTAATTCTCTGGAAATAGATCCATTATCATAATTGCTAATGGATGCAAAACTCCCTTAGACACAGATGGACAAAAAACCTCTTTCATCTCTATGATTAGGGTACCTGAAAGTCAGGTCCAGCCTACGTGACAGGTAGTTAGCCCATCAAAAACCCTAATCTAGTGCTAATTGTTGTTGCTGAGCTCCAGCATATCAGATGGAGGAGAGAGCACAGGTTGCTCCTTCCCTCTCTCACACAACTAGAACAGGAGCACCCTCCTCATCACCTTTTCCTCTCTGTGGGGATATTCTTCCCCTTATGGGTGTAATTGGATCTTCCTGCTGACAGCAGGAATCAGTGGATGCAATCCTATGAACACCTCAAAATAGAGAGACGTTCACACCCTCGGTGTTGAGCAGACCCAGTATGTCCTGTGCTGAGAAAGGAGTGTGGTCCCTGCCACAAACACCTCCAATTTGCACAAAAGATGGACTTGTCTCTCTGTGGTCCAACAAAACGGGGTTAATCTAAGGAAACACAGCCGTGCATGGGACAGAGTAAGACTTTTTGTAATTACTGTGCCATTCCACAACAGATCTTACATCTTCAGCTTGATTTGTGGTTGAAAGGACATTTGGGAACTTGCAGAATCATAATTAATATTTCATACAATCCAACCCTCGAGAAGCAGCTAACAAAGAGCACTTGGTGCCATGCAGCTGCCAAATGCCATGTGTTTCTCTGGACCAAGGGACTCTCGTGCTCCACAGGCATGAGCCTCCCCCAGTCTCCAGGGAGCATCCTTGGGGCCCCAGCTCTGCTTTCCAGCAAACACGAGTCAGCATCTGCAACTGGCTAATGTACTGCTGGTGTAAGATGGGAAGGGGTGAAGGGAATAGTACAAGAAGCTTTTATGAGAGTTGATCTGTTGCTGTTTAATCTATAGTGACAAAGGCATCGTTAACAGAACACAGGGAGAATGCTGAGATGGGCCAGAACTCAGGGTTGAAAGCTTGTGACATCTGGGAACACAGACCATGCTCTTCTAATCTGTTCAGCATCTTTTGAGCACCTGCATTGTGCTTCAAGAGCCTCTTCTTGCATGGTGTTAGGTGACATGATGTTTTTTAAAATTTAAATCCTAATAGGGCTCAGACTTAGTATGGGTCCAGCCCTGCTTTTTCTAGCATCTGGTCAATAGTGTAGGAGACAAGAGACAGAAGGGAGAGAAAATACATATGGAGAATTCATAAAATACCAAAATTTTTGGATGGAACTTTGTTTTCTGTGTATCTATACAACAGCATATAACAGGGCTGCAGCCTAGCATGAAGACACCTAGTTTGTGTGAAAAGCCATGAAAGTAATCAATAATTAGTATTGATTACTGTGATACTGCCTCCTCTCTTCTAAATCAGGAGAATAGGATCTGTAATGGTAGTTGGTGGGAGATCAACCTGTGAGGCTGCTTCCTGCACAGGTATGTGAGCAACAAGAACAGCTGTGCAAATACTGCAAGGTTTGGACCTGCATGATGAACGAGACACAACAATAGTGGCTTTCCAGAAGCTGATATTCAGCATCAGAGGCTGTCATGTAATTAAAAATAAATCCCAGCCTGGTGAGGGCATTTATGGCCTCTACTTTCCTAGGCACAGAGCAAGACTGAATCTTGCGGTCCCAGGCAGTGAAACAGCCATTTACATTTCAAATGTAATCACACCTCTTTCCAGAAATCCCAGAACAGAGATGAACTGCTCCAGAAACACTCCCATGGAGGTTGGACAGTCAGTAAAATATTGATTGAACCAAGCAATGGAATATGAATAATTACATTCACTAATTTGGCACTGTGAAGGAGGCTCAGTGGGCAGGAAGGATTCATCCCTGTTTTCCAAAGCTGTGGTGGAGGAGGCAGTTTCTTGGTGCTGGGGGATTATAACCCTTTAAGATACAGCAGCATTGGGCAATAAGTCTTGAAATACTAATTGCAGAGGAAAGGGCTCCCTTTCTGAGCTATAGCATGCTGTTTGTAAGCAACCTGGTGCTTACAGTTGTCTGTGTGAGGATTCAAAGTTTACACACCATCAAATACTGGGATCCTTCAAGTAACAACTTCTTCCATCAGGTTGGTTCAAAGCCACTGGCTGATGGAGATGTTTGGGTGTTGGGGTCCCCACCTGCCCCCTGAATGGTGGTGAGGGCTGCGCTGCACCGCTGGGGAGAAACAACAGTCTTGCAATTAGCTGTAAGCAGTGTTCATCACTAAGTGTCATCACGAGGTTATATTCAGCTAACAAGCAGGTATATTAGAGTCCTGCAATTGTCAATACTGTTGTGTCACCCTCTAGGACATATTTCACATGGTTTAAAGATGTATCTTCTCTTTCTGTAAAGGTGAGGAGCCCTTTTCTTTGTTTCTCTTCAAGGCAAGTCAAAGCTAAGTAGCNTGGTGCTTACGGTTGTCTGTGTGAGGATTCAAAGTTTACACACCATCAAATAGTGGGATCCTTCAAGTAACAACTTCTTCCATCAGGTTGGTTCAAAGCCACTGGCTGATGGAGATGTTTGGGTGTTGGGGTCCCCACCTGCCCCCTGAATGGTGGTGAGGGCTGCGCTGCACCGCTGGGGAGAAACAACAGTCTTGCAATTAGCTGTAAGCAGTGTTCATCACTAAGTGTCATCACGAGGTTATATTCAGCTAACAAGCAGGTATATTAGAGTCCTGCAATTGTCAATACTGTTGTGTCACCCTCTAGGACATATTTCACATGGTTTAAAGATGTATCTTCTCTTTCTGTAAAGGTGAGGAGCCCTTTTCTTTGTTTCTCTTCAAGGCAAGTCAAAGCTAAGTAGCCACAACATAAAAAATAAGGTCATGTGGGTATGGGAAATAGATTCTTTTAAAAGTATGCATTTGAAACATTGCACATTAATTATGAATGCATCTGGATTTAACCAAAGGCCACATAATGTAGCAAGCTGGGTTCAGCATATCAAGTGAAGCAGAGAATTGACATGATTTTTCATGACTGTACAACCAAGTAGAACCATATCAACAGTGTTTGGAAATAATGATAGTTCTGAGGGAAAGAATAGGTACCAGCCTCTCTTGTGTGGGTAATGATGCCACGGGTACGGGTTTCAGTTCTTGGAGCTGGGCTGCACAGTGCAGCACAGGCTTCATTAAATGAGTTTTGGCTCCATTGTCTGGTTAAGTGTGAACTGATGTTGAGACAGCGGAGAGCATTATTGACCATAGGAAGTTACTTCAGTACTGTTGGATAACAAAGAACTATAGTAAAGGTATAAAATACTTTCTTGATATGGCAACACTCTGTGTTGCTTTCTGGGTGGCTTCAGAAAAAACATAAGGTTGCACAATGCTTCTTGTGTTTGTCCATGTGATTTTCCTTAATTTCCAACCTTAACTTCTTCCTGGTGCTTGCTGACCCAATATCCTTGATGTTCATCCTGAATTTCCAGGGCAGTTGAAACAGTGAATTTGGAGAGCAAATATTTCTGCTAGAAATAACTTGATTTTCCCGGGGTCCAAAGCTACACAGTTAGCGTGGTGGCATTTCTAAGTTCTAGCTAAATAAGGAAAGGGAAAAAACTGCAACTGTGTGCTGGGTACAGCCCAGGAGATGAAGGAGTAGGAGCTTCACTCGTGGAAGTGAACATTACAGTACTTCATTACCAGAGGTGTTGAGGCCATGGATCACAAGTCATTAGTGAAGAGCTCTTGTTCATCCCTTCTTCAGGAAGAAATAGCTCTTCTAGGCATTCATAATGGAAATTGTTCGTAGTGCTTCAATGTCAAGAATAGAAGTTGAACTGTGTCTTGAGAAGCATTATCTCACCACATTAGACGTCAGTAAATACAGCTGTATCTAAGTTTTTGCGCAAGGAAGGGAGGTTTTAGTGGATCCAATTCCCTTTATTGAAGTTATTGTCTGCTACTGTTTCCTTCAATTATCTTTTAATGAAAAAAACAAATATGACACTGTTGTACTGATTAACACAGTAAAAAGATTCTTAAGCAGCTTATAGTCAAACTCATTTAAATATAGTGGGATGAAGTCACTTCTGTTGCTGATTCCAATCCGCTTTCCAAGTTGGGCATTCAGTGAGGCCAGCTCACTTGCAGAATGAAGCACCTGTCCCTTCTGTGCACATTACTGATGTCCTTGGCTTTTTTCTTTACAGTAACTGCTTTGCTTAGTAATTGGTGCATTAACCACTCAAGGTTTTCATTCAAAACCTGGTGCCTGGGCAGTGGAGAGGGCACATGAGGGCAGACAGTGGAGTGATTGGGGGCTGCAGGCAAGCAGAGCCAGTGTCTGTCTCTGTGTGATTGCTGGGGGTGATTTTATCCTTGTGGGAGCAAAACTATTGCCCCAAGCTGGCAAACTACTGGGCTATGGTGCCAGACACTGCATGACGATGTGAGGTGCAGGCAGTGTGTTCTCCACGCTGTGGATGAGAGAGGGAGGTGACTGTGAAGCTGTATGTGAGTATGGCTCTGGCAGCTCTCTGTGTGCATCTGCCTTGACAGGATGGTGCTGTCATTTGCTAATAGCAGCATCCAGTCTGTGCCTTACACAACAATCTGTCTGCTTTAGCTTTTGTCACGAGAAGACAACAGTAAGTCACTTGCCCACGAACATCTGTTTTCATGAAGATCAGCAGGGTGTAGTTTTGAAACAAGGATTGTTCCAAGACCATGTACTTCATTTGCAGTGATGTTATAGTTGAATACCTCTTGGGAAAACTTTTACTCCCTTCAGAGCAACTTTCTGCTTAGCCAAATGTAGCAATGACATCAAGCTTCCCCTTTTACTGCTTCCCACAGAGACTAACACAGTCTATATATTAGCATTTGTTTTGATTTGATGTGTGTCTTCAGTTATTGGTGTCTATGAGTTTTTTGCACCAAGAGAGCAAGGATTTTGCTCTGACATTACACTTAGGAAGGAGAATTTCCTCAGTAGAAATAATCTGTTTCTTTTCCTTTTATATTGGATTTAAATGCATGCACTCATGTTGATGTCCTGAGGTCAATAATCACAGAAATATTTGCCTGGAAGAGACCTTAGCAGCCTGGACATTGGGAAGATATGCCATGGTCATCATCAATCCTTCTGTGCCCTTTTCTGGTCCCCTCCTCTCCCTCCCAACTTCTTACTGGTGGTTTTTGAAGCTGGAGGAAAGGACAGGTGGGAGTGTAAGAGCATCATGCATAAGATGGGTGCTCAGGAGCTCTTCTCTGCCTCCAGCTGTCTTCTTTGTGGTGGGGTTGATGTATCACTGGTGCTCCTTGATGAGAGTGACAGCTCCTGGCAGTTAAAACCATTTGGAATGTGGCACAGAATCTGCTTTGCTAATTATAAAAGTATCTGCTGTTGTACTATGGTGGTGACCTCAGCTCTACTTGCAAATGTACCGTGGATGTCCTGGAATACCAAGTACCATAAATAAGTAGAACTTTTGAAGGAACTTGGAGATTTTGTAGATTCCTCAAGCTGCTTCTGGCAAAGTGCTTCCTGGGATTGGTAATGAAATCTGTCATTTTGCAACACTCTTCCAGTTTAATTCATACAGTCTCATGGTGGCAGATTTTAAAAGCTGTTTGTCTCATTAAAATTCAGTTAACTCATTTCTAAAATTAGAAACTTTTATGATTAATGACTTGTGTTAGTTTGCTTTAAAGAAGATGCTTGCTAATCAGATCTGGTTTATTTCCCTAAATCACTTCTGAGACTTGTATTATTGCCTTACTTATGACACAGTGACAATGATGCTTGGTACTTCAAGAAAAATAACTGGTGATGATGCAATTCGTGTCTATAAGAACTGTGTTCGAGGAGATATTGAAAACTACATGGCTGTAATATCAAAACACAAGGAGAACTATTTTGGGTGAATTTTCAAGCTTTAGCAGAGAAATTCTCATTCATTTTAATGGAAGTCTGCCAGTCTAAAATGCTTAAGATGAGGACTACAAAGAATAGGTGACATTCAATTTGACTTGCTTTCTTTAACCTTTGTTAGTGCCTCTGAACTGAGATGTAAATAACATGAGTGCTAACCTTTCCATCGTATATGTACTCACAACTGGAATTTGGAGTCAAAAATAACAGTTTCTCAAACAATTATGTCCAGAAACACACACAAGAGAGGATGACAGTGCTGGGGTCTTATCACTGAAAGGGCATTTGAATCACAGCTCCCTGTGTGTTCACAGCACAGATGCTAGAGTGTGGATGCAGGGTTCAGACTGAGGTGACAACTTTGCTCCTCCTCAGTCCAAGAAGAGTGTGTAGGGGATTAATCCCAGGTTTTGTAACATCTCACATCAGTTGAGAATGCTGGGATTGATTCTGACAATGTCTCTATAGTTTTCAGCTTTTATTTTCAGTGGAATTCAAAAGACTTCATCCTGTGACTGGGTCCTGTGGTGGTTTGAGGGAACATGTGAGAGAAGTTTCCTGTTGCAGGATGGCCCTGGCTGCAGCACTGGGCCATGGCCCAAGGCCAGCATGTTGCCCAAGGAGTGCTCCCAGCTCCCTCTGAAGCCCTGAGCAAACTGAAGCCTTGGGGTCCCTCCTTGGGGCCAAAACCCCTCAAATGCATCTGTTGGGCGTGTTCATCACTCAGCCTTCAGAAGTAAGCAGCCAAGTCTTGATTACAAAATATATTTACCTCTTGTGGGAGGCAGTGGTTCTTTTGTTAAAAAAATAAAAGACAAAATCCTGTCAGAGCCTGGTTCTCTAAGATTAGTATTTTCCAGCAGGAAAATACTTTATTTACTTCTCCTCCACTGCTTTGGTGTCCTTTTCCACCGTTACATATCTACTAGTTTGTTATGATTCTCTACTTTGAAGCTGGTCATATCAGGCTACTCCTCTTTGTATATTATAGTGGGATTTTTATGCAATACTTAATTCTGTTATCTTTAAAATTACAGACTTGGCCCATGCAGTCGTACTCCACACCTCTCCTCTCACTTTGAAAAGGAATCCTACAAGCGTACTAAAGCAAGAACTGTTTATAGAGTGACTCCATGAGTATAAATAGCTCACAAGCAAGAGCAGCACCTGCCATCTTTGATATGTCTCACACTTCCCACAAATCACTCGTGCACGCTGGGCTTGATCACAGCTATTGTTTGTGCTAAGCTTCCTCCTACTCCTATAATCCTCCTATTTAAATGGATGGGATATTTTTCATACAGGAAAGATTCTGGGGATATAAATCACAGCCAAGTATTTTGTGGACATGACATGATGTACGTGTGTATGTGTGTTTTGCCAAGGGCAGACAAATGCAAATGTTAACAAGAACCACACTTTGAATGGAAAGGATGTGGCTCTCTTGAAAGACCATTATGTCACGTACTTTGACTCTTATTGCTTCTTCCAAGAAGTTGCTGATGCTTTCCAAATATAGTAGCTCTGCGTTTGTGTGAAAGCCTGATTCAAGAGATCTGTGGCTTTTGGTGGGCTACTGGGTGCTTGGCTCTTTCTGTGTTTGCCTGGGGTGATATGAGGCACATCAGCACCCCACTGTTCTGCTGCCCAATGTGTGCCTGCCCAAGGGATGGTTGCATGCTTCATCACCAACTCGGGTGTACCCATATCCATTACTGAGAAGGCTAACAGAGTCAGAGCTTTCAGTCCAGTTATTTTTCTCTCTTAAATAAATCCAACATTTTCTGTGTGTTCCTTCTATAATATCGGCTTTAAGGCCATGGATTTTCTCTGTCAAAAAAACCTGCCCATATCCTCCAACACTGGATAGAACTCCAGCTAGCATTGTTCTGGCCTCTGACATTTTCTAAAGATGTTTGCTTTTTAAAAAGCACTGTATGTGTAGTTGTTTGTATTCATGTACTTTGCAAAACAAAAACATCCAGTTGCTATGTCAGGAACTACAGACTCTTGAATTTAACTGTTGATATGACACGTCCAGATCATTCAGCATTTGGTTAGCAGCCTGTTCTGAGAAGTGAAGATTCCACTGAGCACACTGAGCAATCCACTGCTTCTCCATCCTCATGTTTTCCTTCAGTCACAACCAAGGTTGTTTTTATAAGCTGTTGTCTCTAATTGCTGAAAAGAGAGACATACATGGGGCTTATCCATTCTATTTAATTTTCAGTTGTCTGCTGTACCCAATGTGGCTTAGTTTTCCCTCAAGCTTGAAATTGCACAGCACAAGCCTCCTTAAAAACCACTCATGCTGTGAGGGTTTTCCCAGTCTTCTAATGTTTAATCAGACCCTGAACCCTTTTCCTTGGGCAATATTCTGGTTGACCAAGGCTTTTCTTCCAGCCTCTTCAAGGTGTTATGGAGGATCTGGACAGTTCCCCTATCTGAAAACGTGCTCGATCATTGGTGCTGATGTTTTCAAGCCAAGGAGTCTGAGGCAAGGCGAGGGGCTGGCACATGGAGCAGTCAGTCAGCAGGAGGGCGCGGGAGGCACTGGGAGGGAAGGTGATGCCGGGTGCTATTTAAATCGGCGGCAGATGTGTCGATATGCCTGCGACGTTCCTCAAGACGGTGGGGGGAGCTTGAAGTTTATAAACGATTCTTCTTCTGACTCCTGCTAATTTTAGCCTTGGAGTGTTTACAAACAGAGCTGAATTTGTCTCCACTCCTGATCCAGAAGGATTTCAGCCCCATCCCTGCTGGCATATTCCCTAGAGAAAAACAAAAAGGGATACAAAATAGCAATAGCTATTAAAAGATGCTGAGGGAGCATTCAGATTGGAGGCACAGAAAGCCAGGTCTTGTGGCTATAAATAATGTATCTATAGCTATCATGGTGTCACCAGAAAGTAGAAAGGATATACACCTAGGAATAATTTTGGAGGAGAGAAATGAGGAACCAGGAGCTGAGCCTGAAAGCACAGTTTTTTAGTGGGGCTCCAAGGCAGTATCCAGCACCACATCAGGAAAAGGCCAAAGAAGAATAGCGTGCCAAGGAATAACCAAGTTGTTGTCATCAGCACTGAGCCCCAGGTACATCTTGCATCAACCAAAATGCCAAGTGTTGGTGCACACTGGTTACTGCATACAGCATTCCTGATCTGAACACACTGTTTAGCTACTACTTTGAAATCAGGTAAGAGAAAAATGTCAAAAAATTCAATTTTATCAACGCAGTTCATATGGAGCTTTAGAATGATTTTTAAATGCAGACAAACCAGTTTAAAATATTTTCCCTTTCAAAACTATGACTTCCAAGTACAGTTCTTTGAAAAGGGAACATCTCCTAAAGTGTTTGNATCCTGCATCAACCAAAATGCCAAGTGTTGGTGCACACTGGTTACTGCATACAGCATTCCTGATCTGAACACACTGTTTAGCTACTACTTTGAAATCAGGTAAGAGAAAATGTCAAAAAATTCAATTTTATCAACACAGTTCATATAGAGCTTTAGAATGATCTTTAAATGCAGACAAACCAGTTTAAAATATTTTCCCTTTCAAAACTATGACTTCCAAGTACAGTTCTTTGAAAAGGGAACATCTCCTAAAGTGTTTGTGCTTTTCTACACAGGATGAACGGCCAGAATCCTCCTGGGCTGGGGAGGCAAGGACCTGCGCTTGATGCCAGTTTGAAGGAGAAATGCTGTAGTTACAAGCTCTGACTTGATCAAATCCAAATCCCTCAACTTACCTGAAGACTACTTTGCAAAAAAAATTTTCCAGGTCATGTGACACTTGACTTTCAGAGTGATAGCTTTCCTTCACCTCAAAGATCAAGCTGGGTGCTAGACCACTGCCACAGCCACCCCCTTGTGCTGTGGGAATTTTGTGGGTCAGGAGAACTCATATAATTCTATAAAAACAAAAGGGAAAAGTATTTCTCATTTCTTTGCTTGTGCTCACCCATGGCACTGCACACGCCATTCAGATCAAAACTTGGTTGACACATGAGAAATACCAACTGCCACCTGATTAAGACATGTGAGAGGTTTATGAGGTAGCTACGAGTTCAGCTCAGTTGAAAATGTACAGGAGCTGCATGGCACGGCCATAGTGTCATGACCAGAGGAAACAGCAGAAATGGCGCAGTGTCCAGTGTAATATAAGTGAGCTTCACCTTCTGATCTGGGGTGAGTGCTGAACCTAGATCAAGTCTGAGTGAAGAAAATGCTAGAAAATTTCATCAGATGCTGCTTAAAATTGCTGCAAGTTAAAGAGAACTGAGGCAACGTGATGAACTGCATAGACGTTTAAAGGGGAAAGCAATTCCATGGAGGAAAGGAACAGAAAGTAGTATAGAGGTAATAGGTTCATGTCAGAGGAAGCAACCTATTTTGTGGCTACAGGATTCTAGTGCTGCTTGGTATGAAAGAGCATATTCAAATTAGCAGAATATGTCTTGTCTTACACACTGTAGGCTTCTTGCAACACTTAGAGCTTTCTTTTAAGATAAGTATCTTGAAATAATTTAATGTCTTTCTGCTTTTCCTGAAAACTCTGAACTTTAAGCATAACCATTTTTTTAGATTTGAGTCCAAAAATAGGGCTGAAAAACTATTACATTCCCCTCTATGTGTCTCAGGCTTGTAAAAACCACTGATTAATTTTTACAACACTTAAGGAAAAAGTCAGACATGAAAATGTTATGACATCATTGAATATGCAAGCTTGTAATAATGTTAGAGCTCTGCTTGACAAGTTTTCTTTCAAATATTACTGCATACTCTTATTAGCTTTCTGTGTTTCAGACTTGAGTGTAACTCCAGGGAAGGGTCGGGTCAGACACAAAATGCTCACTGCAGTCCCTAGCCTGCCCATTACCAACATGGCCCGATGTTTCTAATGTCAGCTTGTCCATTGCACTGGGACTTCATAACCATCTGAATCTGGCTCTGGATTTCAGGACCAGATTTGGTATCATGCATATTCTGCTCCCCCAGCCTCTTCAAATACTATTTTCTCTCAGCTCCACAAAGGCTGGACTGAGATCAGCTGCCACTGCCAGTCTGCAGCTTGGCGGAGTCAAACATCAAAGCTCCTGTTCCAGCTTGACTTCAAAACCTTTCAAGTTTTAACACTTGACGAAGTAGCAGAAGAAATTGTAAGAGGAAAGCTGTAATGTTCAGGATGATGAGCTATGTGAAGGAGAGCACTTACCTTTTACTTTCCACAGTAAAAAAGTAGTCAGCAATAGCAACTGTGCTTCATGTTGTTATGTTCTTTAGGGGTGTGGGATCACCTTCACCCTTTGACTTCTGCTATTCCACCCTCAGATCTTTCATCTTTATGCTGTCACAAATCTTTCATCAGCCTTGGAGAAGAGACACAGGGCAAAAATCTGTTTTGACATCAAGACATCTGGTTTCACTTAGGATACCAAATGCTTCCTTCATTTCACTCCACCTGCTAAAGTTCTGTTTGTGTCTAACAAAAGCTATTGAGTAATAACTTTATTTGATTATGGTCCCCACTGTCTCCCCTGGAGAGGAAAGAACCTACCTGTCATTTTTGCAAGGACCCGGCTTTGTCTGCTTTGTGTGTGTGTGTCTGTGCATTCATGCAAATGTGAGGGGGGCTGGATGAGGTGAAGGGAAAGGGTGCACCTTTATTGCATTCTCCCATTTCAACATTGCCACCTCATACACTTGTAAAATTATGTCCTTTGTGTTTCCAGTTTTATTGTGCTGGTGACACTTGGTTATCACATGTCTAGAGACTGATGTCAGGGTGAGGCTGCTGATGCAAAGGAGATAAGAATTCTTGAACAGTTGCAATTCATCAAATTTGAGGAAAGAGGCAACCTGAAAAAAAAAAAAAAAAAGCAGGCTGACAGGCAGTCATTTATTAGAGGTAATTTGGGTAGGATTTTGAGACAGAAAACTTCTTCTGTAGGTTTTTAAGATTTATTTTTTACTTCTTGTTATTCTACTCCAATTTAATCAGTAAGACATCAAATTAATTGTTTTCCCCAAGCTGAGTCAGTTTTGGCCATAGTGGTAATCGGTGAATGATCTCCCCCTGTTCTTATCCCAACCTTCAAGCCTTTTGTTATGTTTCTCTTCCCTGTTCTGCTGAGGAGAGAAGTGATGGAGCAGCTTTGGGGGGCACCTGGCATCCAGCCAGGGTCAACACACCACACGATATGTGATCATTATCCCTTCCCACTAGTGTCTTCTTAGGGTGTCTCTGTTATTAGACTGAATTACTTAGAGAAATTAAACTGCAATCTCCATACTATCCATTAGCTGGAACTCTATTTGCGTATAGCAGTTGGGTTTTTGGCAATCAAAAGGAGGAAAATTGTGCACAGCAAGCTGTCTGCCCAAAAAAAGATCTTCTGTGTAGCGCTTAAGACTGCGTAGGAATAGGAATGGTAAAAATAAAATGGAGACCAAATTAAACATCCGTTAGAACAGGGATGTGCTGCTAGAGGATGATCTGTGCTCTGGTCTTCTGTTTAGTATTTATCTCATCTGTAAATCTTTGTGGGTTTGTTATAACACACAACTGTTAGTAAAGGAATTTGCCCTGGCATTCCAATTGAAACAGGCAATAAGATGTGTGATAGATTTATTTGGACTGATTTTATAGGCATCATTTTAAAACAGTGGCAACAAAACTAGGCACAAGCCCACTTCATTTACTTATTTTTTCAAAATGGAATAGACACCTCTAGATGCTAGTATGAATATTGAAATATAAATTGAAATGAGGAGAAGTCCTTGTATTAGTGAGACTTTATCATATGTGGAATCTTAACTTTAGGGCCTAATCCTGCTCCACCTGAATGTAAGGAGAGTTCTACTTCAAATTTAACTGGGAACATACCAGAAACCATCATGACAAAGCTAATTTAAACTTGCTGGACTGCTTTAAAGGAATAGTGTAAGATTCTTGCTATATAAAAGAGTAAAATGTGGACCTTTTACAAACCCCTGCCTGCAAAAAAGGAAAAATTTCAATTTGAGAATCAGCCAAAGAACCAAGAAAAAAGTACATAGAGGAGCAATGTCACTACTGTATCTGTGGGCATTACAGAATTCCTCAGGGGGTATATGTCTCTATAGATATTTTACAAGAGTAGGAAAAGCATGTTCATGACTTCAGTGTGTGTTTTATAGACAGACCGTACAGCTATTGCACATTAAGCAGCAATAGCTGTCTTGTATAAAAGCACTTACAGTTTACAGTTTCATATTGTAAGTGATACCCAACTTAGTCAAGCCTGTGCCAAGTCAGAACCTTTTGGGAGATGTTTCTTGGGGAATAAACACCCTCAGCAGAGGCACAGCTCTGTGCAGCATGTCAGTTCTGCTGTGCCTCTTTCTAGAGAGCGACATTGACCTGTGAGTATTTGGAGAGCCCAAATATGATCTGCTACGTGTGTCTCTCTGCTGCAAATGCCTCATGTTCCACTTCACACTTGGAGCTTGTGAGACCTTGCTGTGCCTGGGGCAATCGTGTTTGTCCCTCTGGGAAGGAGAGCCATAAAAGGGTACAGATGATGCTCCAACCATTTGTGCTGCCTGGCTTGTTGCCATTCAGTTTGGATGACTCCATCACAATCTTGGGAGGCACACAAAAGGTGTGTAATTAGAGCAATTTACCATATTTGACGTTAAATTGTGCTCCCACCCAAAAGACAGTATTGAATTTAAACCATCCCAAGCTGTACAGGTGGATAAGGAACACCTAAACAGCATTTGCACAGGAAACATCAGATTTCCTTATATTAAATATCACTAAATCTTCTTCCTCTAAGTAACTGGATTTATCTGGAGAAATTGCTTCTAATTCAGAAACTCAGAGAATGCTGTCAGTGGGAGGTACAGCATCCATGTCAGGGCCATGTATAGGTACATTTCTGTGTAAGTTTGGCTGTGGTATGTAGCTTCTTGCATATCACTTCAGTCACCATAGTATCTGAGTGCTTCTCAACTTCCAGTATTATAACTGTAAAGCAACGAGGTGAAAATGTTCCCTGCTATACTTGGGAAGTGATGTACCAGGAAGTTAAGATTCAGATTCATGCTTAAATATTTGTGAGTTAGTTAAAGAAATTTTGTTGCAAAGCTGCACCTGAAGTGATTTACCTAAAATCCAGAGATGCTAATTTCTAAGCAAGGGAGTGATGAGGGAAACTGAAGAAATAAGTAAGTGCTATGACCACAGATACCATCTCTACTAAAATACTTGAGCCATCGAGGTAGCTCTAAAATTAAAGGCTGTGCAAACTGTTCCTTGATTGCAATAAGCCTTCATGCAAATCCTCTTATATTTCACATGCATAACACCATATTTTATTACCGTTTTAACTGACACTTCTAAGCCCTGAAAACTAGTAAGGGGGGAAAACAGATCGTTTTAAAACAGCAGGGTAAGCTCTCTCTGCCCACCAGTGGGTACAATTCTTCTGCAACTGCTGAGCTGCTGCCTCCTAACATTTAATTTGAGTGTATAGGATCATTTGGTCAATGTAATAACTATTCCTGTAAAATTTAACAGGTCTCCTGGAAAAGGTGAGAAAGGCTCACATAATGCAAATTTACTGTCAGCACTAACCACAGCATTTATCAGTGGCCTCTGGTGCTGGAAACACATCAGGAACAGGGTTGTGAACTGCCAGTGACTCTCAGCAAAGACACTGCAAGTGCCTTTGAAAATCAGGGTCTAAGTTGTACTGGACAGCTGAAATTTCCTTGCTGGGGTTCACTGTCTCCTGACAGCACTGGCTCAGCTGAACCGTGGAATCCCTCCTTCCTCACTCCACTTCCAGCTCTCTAGATTCAGCAGTCTATGTTTGACTGGAGAGAAACAGACAAGAAAAAGACTAAGTTTTTGATCCTCCTGGCAGGTCTCTGAAGTATTAAAAAAAAAAATCGGAGAAAAGGCTCAAGTAAAGCAGACTTACATTGGAGAGCACCCTATATTGACTATCATCTGAGGGCTTACTGAATCCTAGAATCATCTATGTTGGAAAAGACCCCTGAGGTCACCAAATCTGTCTACTCAGCACGGTCATGTTCATTGCTAAACCATTTCCCTAAGTGCCACATCTATGTGGTTTTTAAACACTTCCAGGGATTATGACTCCATTGCTCCCTTGGGCATCCTGAACGTCTGCAAAGCAAAGCTGGCCCTGCCAGGACAATTCTTTGGTTCCAGAAACAGAGCAGAGGTTGATCACAGTACAGACAGATGCATGGAGGTCTGGAAGAGCTCTGCTTGAGGACTTGAGCTCCAGTTTTGTGCTTTGTGTATTTGTCAGAGAAAAGTAATTTAATAAGTGCAAGCATTAAGGTCTTCCCGGTGGCAGCTGTGATCCTGGCTCTTCATTCTTAGCTAAAACAGCCCTCATTTTCCTAATCGCACTTGATCTCCAGTCACCTGTGTGCAGTGGGAATGAGACTTTATTCCCTGCTGTGGCTCATCACCCACTTAATGAGGGGATGTCCTGACTCCTCGCAGCACAGCGTCCTCGCTTGGGGCAGCAGCAGGACGAGGCCAGTCCCGCTGGCCGCCGTAAGCCGATCTGCCTCCAGCTGTCCACGGCACTGGGCTGGAAGCAACGGAGGGTGAAGAGGCAGGAATTCGGCTCCACTAAAAATAGCGGCCGAACAGCCCCAGCAGCCGCTGCCTCTCCCGAAGACCCCCGGTGCTGTAGGGGCAGGATATTGCGGAGGAGTCCCAGAGGCCATGGGAGGGTTATGCCTTCATCGTATTGCCTTTCTGAGGGAGTGCCCAGCTCCACCTGGTTCCCTGTTGGTCTTGGAGAAATCTATTGTGTCCCCCTCTATAAACAAGCTATTTTGGGAAGGGGAGTAGGGGGGAGAGATTAGAGGAGTCCGGCTGCCGCACCGAGGGGCTCCCCCAGGCACTTCACGGCTCGCCCTTCCCAGCAGTTTATTTCGGGCGCTACCGAATAGGGCCGGGCTCCAAGGGGCGTCGGCTGCATCAGGTTTCTCCCTCCCTGAGCGGACCGCGCTCTCTCCGCTCCCTCCCGCGACGGCAGCCCGGGTCGTAGGAAGTTTTGCCCCCACTGAGGAGGTCGGAGAGGGAGGTACATGCCGTTTTGTAGTACAGACGAAGAGAGCTTTGGCTGTTCTTGGGGCTCCCTTCCTGTTTCCCGAAGGTGGCTGGGAGAGAAGGCAGGAGGGCGGTGAGCGCCGTCCCCCTCTCGGTCCTACTGCTTTGCCCCGGGCCATAGCACGGCACAGGCTCTGCGTGTCCTCCGTTAAAGAGAACCCGGTGACCCCCTTTTTCCTCCATGTCCCACTACAGTGTTCCTTGCCCGGCTCTTCGCACTCCCGCGACGGCAGCAACAGGCTGCTGGGCTCGAGAGCCGGCGGTGCCGAGGGCCAGAGCCCCGCGCCCGGAGCCACCCCTTGTGGAACGGGGTGTGGGAGGGTCTCCCCAAATGGGGGAGCAGTCCGGCTCCGCGCCACTCTCAGCCCGGCGATGGGGCACCGTCCCGTAGCCGGAGGGCAGCATGATGCGTGTTGTCCCCTCCCCGCTACCATTTGATGGGAACTCGGGCTCGGTGAAAAGGAAGGGGGTGTGCGGAGCCGGGGGGGCTGGAGGGGGCAGCTCCAGCGCTCCTTGCTGCCGCGAGCGTAAACCTGGCGCCTCTTCTGCAGTGCCGGGGATTCGCGTCCTCCTCCTCCTATCCGCGGCTGCAGCTCTGCTGTTCCATCCCATCATTATTAGGGGAGGATGCGAAAAGAGAAAAACCAAACCCCAACGTAGCCAAGCAAACAATCCTCCCCAACTCACAGTACCCCCTCCCCCCGGTCGGTGGGACTTCCAGGACCGGCTGCGCTTCCCTGGCCCTGGGGAGGGGAGGCAGAGCCGGGGAGGCGGGGGAAGGAGGGGGCCGGGGCCAGGCAGACACAGGGAAAATCGCTTTTGTCTCCGGCACGGCGAGCGGCGCAGGGGCTCGGTGCTGCGGCTGCCGGAGCCCCCCGCTCCCCGCTCCGCTCCCGCAGGCACCGCGGCGGCGCCGCCGGGCTCCGAGGCACCGTGCCGGGGAGCGGGCAGCTCGCCGGCTCCTGATTTTTTTTTCCCCTCCCCTTCTGTTGGTGTTATTTCTGCCTTTTCGGCGTAGAGGATCCCCCACACGCACGCACGCTGCCCCCCGCCCGAGGTTTCTTTGGGTCCAGTCGGCATCCGCGACGCTCCCGGGGATTTTCCCACCCAAGCTGGGGTCTATGAGCGGGAAGGTGATCAAGCCCAAAGAAGAGAAAGATGCTTCCAAGGGTAAGGCAGGCGCAGCCGCCCCGATAAACCGGCGTGTTCCCCGGCCCGACCGCGGACAGCCCGACCTTACCAGGCTGGGAGGGAGGCACCGCTCCGGTGACAGCTCAGGGGACTCGGGGCGCGGGGAGGGGGTCGGCTCCCGGCTGTGCCCGGCGTGCAGGGCGCTGCACTGGCACCCCGGCACGGCGGGCTGTGGGGCCCCGGCTCAATGCGGCACCGCCGAAAGTAAGTGCCCCCCCTTTCCCCGCCGTGTGTATGTGGGGGGGCGGCTCCCCTGCCACGGGCCGGGGGGTGCTCGGCGCTGCAGCGGCCCCGGCTCCGGCCGAGGCGAGCGGGGCGATGGAGCGGGGAGACATCGCCATGGAGACGCGGGGCCGGGGCACCACCGGTGCCAGGGGGCGGGGGTGACCCCCCAGCTGGGGCTGCGCTCGGGTCCCCGACCCTGTTCGCCCCTGGGACCTGCGGAGCACTGAGGGCATGCGGGGGCGGGGTGCATGGCCGGGGGGCTGCGGTGCACGCAGGGTGTCCCTGTAGGGGTGCATGGCCGGGGGGCGCAGTGCCCGCACAGGTGGCGATGCCCCCTGTGCCGAGCCCCCATCCCCGGCGCGGGGCTGTAGGGGACGTGCGGGAAGGGGCTGGTGCGGGAGCGCTCCGTGTCCCTCCGGAGTGGTGTTCCTGTGTGTTCCTACATAAATCCATGTGTCGTCTCAAACGTGCATGTGGGTGGCAGGCTGGGGCTGGTGGGGTACCCGGTGAGGGATACGGGCCGGGCCTCCCCGAAAGAGGAAGAAACTGCTCCTTATTTACCAGTTTTATAAAACATAATGGGCGCTTCCTTGGAATTTACTTTTTTAGCAGCTGCCTGAGAGGCCAAATCAAAACAATTCGTCCTTTCTATTCTTTATAAAAACTTTTTAGTTTCTTGATTTTGAAAGTTATTGTTTAACAATTTCGACACGCATTTTATTTTTTTAATATGTGTGGGTTTTTTCCCCCCAACTCTGTCTTTCCAGTTCTGTGTTCTGTCTTTTGGCCAAAACCTTAGCGTTTGTGTCAGATTTTTATTTTTTTATTTATATTTTTCACAACAACACAGTTAAGTTCACCACTCAGATGCATTGCAGAACCTTACATTTTTTCTAAATAAATATTTTTGCTTTTACATGATCTTCTTTGAAGTTGAATTGTTTTATTTTTTTCTTTTATGGTGGCCTTACTAAATTGAGCTTTTAATAATTTATTAAGCAGTGCAGAACAAAAGATTCCCGCCTTTCTGAGAAATTATTTTGCATGATTTAGGACTGTAGTGTAGTCCTAAAAAAAAGAAGGATTTGCCGTACTTGTATTATGCTTGCTTGAAACCTTGTTTTTTAAAATAAAACTTACTGCATTTTGTGCTCTGATTACAAGTGCTAATGACATAGTAACTTCGTGTTTTGAAGCTGCCCGTGTACAGGTTTTGACACATAAGTGTATTTCAAAACATTGGGACAGAGACATTGTATCTGCTGTTAACGAGTCAGTAGTGACATAGACAGGCGAGGCTTTGATTTCTGTGGTGGCAGTGTACCAGGTGTGTGTTCTGAGACTCCCAAGAAAAGCAGTTGATGCTGATACTCTGCTTCCAGTGGATGCTGGTCTGCTCTTTGAGCTCATATAAAAAACTTTCTCCATTATCACCAAATAAAGTGGCAGTTTTAGATACAGCAGGAGGAGCAGGTACATGTATGAGGTGGTTTGATACTGCTGTAGGAAAGTGAGTGATTTTTAATGTCTGAAATATGCTTTAGAAAGGCTCCAGGTACAGTAATAAGGAGGTAGCATTTACCAGTTAATGTATAGGCTGCATGGCCTTCTTTAGCCTCTTGTGTTGTGGATGAAAATAGGAAATGTCTTTTTCCACTAAAACACCTGAATTTCCTTTTGGTGTTAACAAGTGTTATTAATGGGAACATTTAATTTGGGTGTAGCCATAGTAAAACCAGGCTGTGATGGGTGGTTTTTTGTTTGAGCCTTTGTTTATTTGGGATTTTTATACAATGAAACAATAATTTATCTGGAAAGGATTGGATACCATTTCTTGCATTTTCCTGCAGTTGTACATTGGCACTGGATATACTTCACTTCTGAGAGAACCTCTTATGTTTTTGAGTTAGTTAACTCATCTTTCAAGGAAGAATATAATCATGTTTCATATAAGAGTAGCTTATTGCGGTCATATGTTCCCATACCCCACATTTCCCGAGATATAGGATGTAATTTTAATACCTGTTGTAAATCCAGGTGTCCCAGGTTTCTGTTTGCGTAATAATGGGGAGTACTTTGTCAGTGAGAGCAGTGACAGCTTTTGTTACTCCTGAAGCTTTTTTATGCATTAGAGGGTCGTGCGTAAGATGAGATTTTGCTGTAGTTTTCTGTAGAACTTGAGGAGGGCCATATTCAACCCCAATGTAAGGAGTTGTTCTGTCCAAGTTGTTGAAGGGCACTTTCTACAATCAGCTTTTAAGGTGATGTCAGTGGAGTTGTGCAGGTGTAATAGAAATACCAAAATCCCTTTTAAGTTAAATAATAGTTTTTTGACATCTTTTCTGAAGCTAAAGAGGAAAGCAACTGCTTGCTTCAGAATCTGCTGGCCCGACTTACAAGTCCTGCCTAGAAAACCCAGTGAAGACTTGTTTTGCTCAAAATTTGGCTGCTTTTAAAACTGGCTGTGGATGTTTGAGAATTAACTATCCCAATCTAAATAAAGCTCCTGGATTAACATAATGAAGTCAGGGATATGCACCTTGCTGCAAGATGCTGCATTAGCTGTGAATGTATGCCTATAAGATTATGACATTGACTTCCCTCCCCCCCCCCTTTTTATTTTTAACTGTGTGAGTGTTAGGGAGGTGCAGGATGCCATAAGCCCAGGTAGTCTCCAAGCTGATTTGCATAGGTAGACTGCCAGTGCTTCTGTAGTCATGTCTGTAGCAGCAAACAGCTTGTTCCAGGGTGCAGCCTTGTCCCCTCTGTGTTGGTGGCTTCAAGCATGGGGTAGGTTTCACTGACTCTCTTCACTTTGCATTTGCTCTGGGGCTAAATAGGAGTATGAGGATCTAGGTAACAACAGCTCAGCATCCTGCAGCGATTGATGGTTGTAACAGCTTTTCTTCCATGGTATCTTTGTGTTCAGGAAATTCCCCTGGGCAGCAGAACAGTTCCCACCAGCTGGGTTCTTTTGCTGTCATGTAGCTGGTGTGCAGAGAGCTGTGTGTGTGGCAGGACAGGCCACTTTCCCCAGATCTCCCTCTGAAAGTTTTTACCTTGCACTTTGAGAACAGTATATGGAGTGTCCTCAGTGATCCTTGGGGCTGCATTAATACAACCTATTTGAATGAAATATTTGCTGACCTTTTATTTGGGGTAGAGGCTGGGGCAGCAGGAGAACACAGGACACTAGAAAGGAGCCGAGATGTGCTGAAATCTCTGTACTTTGGATCTGGGCCTTGAAGAGCTCGTGCTGTCTGGTATTACAGCCAGACTCTTTCCAGAGGCTGCTGTGCAATTTGTGTGGCTCCTCCAAGGAAAGTCAAGAGACACAGCAGAGTCTGAAACTAAATCTTGGATGGGATTCATGTGCATTTGTTTTTCTTTTTGCCAATGGGATCATGTGCTATTGGCTTCCTCGTCAAGGCAGACATGGATCTTCTCCTATCACCATGTTGTCACCACAAGAAACTTTGATAGCTTTGTCTAAAAGTCTGATAACCTCTGCCATAATCAATGGGAAAATGCAGAGTATATTTTTTCTCCAGAAAGCAAAACAGGGGTATTTTTGAAGCTGAAAGCTTCTAATCTGAGACAAGCATATTGAAATAGTGACAGTAACAGTGAAGACTTTGGAAGTACAGGTACTATTCTAATTCAGTGACAGCAGAAAACAAAGCACTTAGAGAAATCACTTGGCAGGAAAAATGGAAGTCAGAATTTTGAGGTATCTATTACTGCTTTTCCTGGCATTATGGGAATATAGTATAACACAGCTTATGATTGAAAGGTCTGGAGAAAAGCTGACAAAAATAAAGAAGCTGATCTCAACAGTTATATTTCTATAGTACTGAATCATGAGAAAGTAACTTACTTCAGGGACTGAAGAAGAGCAGCATGTAAGCTGACCACATCTTGGTCTGAGTCCACTGAATCAAAATTAGCAGCAAGTGCAGACCCGTGTGAGAAGGGGGAAGGGAGCACGGTGCTAGCAGCCTCCTCTGATTCTTGGACAGCTCAGGTGGGAGACAGGGCATTTCTTTGTCTTTTTGTGAGAAATTTGAGTGCCAATTCTTTTGTGTTTCAGACAAAAAGCCCCTCTGAACTTCAGTGGCAGTTGCAGTTTAGGGTGCAAATTCAAGTATCTGTAGCAGATGTGGCAGATGTTTGCCAGAATCAGATTGGGTCTCATTGTGGTCAATTGGTGCATCAGAACTTGTGTTTATAATATAAACATAACACTGAAGAATGAGTAATTAAACTCAATGCTTTTGTTTTGTTCACTTCACACTAGAGATCTCTGTGCCTCCTCTCTGAAATTTGAGATTGTAGATTCACTTTGAATGGATGCCTTCATTGCCCACTGGAAAGTGTCAGCCAGAATCTGAGGCATGACCCACCCCATCCTGGATATTAATGCTATGGGTTACAATAGATACTCAGCACTTGGCTGAGGTCCTGAACCATTCAAAATTCCCATTGACACCAGTGGGAGTTCTGTGTCTGCCTGTGGCATTGCCTCTGATTAGTGGGTGGTTGTTAATGTGCCCATGCTTGGAATATTTACAGTAACTACCTCCTGTTATGACTCATTATCTGTGACTGGTTTTGGTACCACAAACTACAGTAACTCTTAAAAAAGAAACATCCTTACCTCTAGATCTCAAGACAGTAGCCTCTCACTAAAACACCAGCAATTAAAAAATGGAAGTGGCCTTGAGATCAAGATGCCAGCACATTTGTGCCAATGCTCTGTAATGGTTTTTGGTGTTAGCTGAAGGAATCTACAGTAAGGCAGGGTTGCCAGGGACAAGCTCCAAACTCGGGTTTGTGATAGCTGCTGTCCATGCCAGAGAACTTGTGTTGCATGGAAGATAGCAAAAGACATTGTATTTTTTTGCTTCTAGAGGAAAACTTAATATTAGTTGCATCTTGGCAGATGCCAAATCTCGACTTCAAAGGAAAAACTCCCGGACAGATGAAGCCTGGAGGATGAGTAGCCCCATGGAGCATTGCAGGGGGCTGCAAAGGGATGAATGCCAGCCTCCACAGCAGATGCATAAGATTTTACATGGCTCAGGCTTCTGGCATCTCTGGTCTGTGGCAACCCACAATATTCTGGACACTTGTCATTAAATGCATTTGTGCTGTTTACTGTGATTTCCTGCAAGACACTGGTCTTACCCCTATGCCTTGGGAATTTTGTGCTGCAGTGTAGCCTTAGGTCAAACGAATGTTAATTTTCTTTTTCTGTTTCTCATTGTGTTATTGCTATAGTGTGTTGAGGAAAAGAGATGGCTCCAGAGTTATATGAACCACTTGCTCAGGAGCAAAGACATGGCAAATCCTGTTCCTCAGTCTGCTCCCTGAAAGCAGTGAATCCATGCGTTTTATAAAATCCTCTCGGAATCTAGATGTGTGATTAGTCTTGTGTACAAACAAAACATTTGTGAATCTGTGAGCATAAGCTTCTCATGGTAGACAACCTACAGCTTATCATTTTTATACCACTATTTTGTGTTTATGTGTTGGAGAGGAACTGCCCTGTTGATTACTGGGTGCTTTCACAGGTTCAGTGGTTTCAGATGTATTTTGTGGGATTGAAGCTTTGTTAGCTACTTGGATCCCTCTTAGTTGAGCCTGGCTGTAGGACCTCGGTACCCCAAACAGTGTTTTTCTTTCATCAGCTTTGTCTTTTGGCATAAAAAAATTCCTTGTTTTTTCCAAAACATGTCTTGGCCAAGCTTATGTGAAAAGACATGTTAAAAAACAAAATGAAACAACTAAAGGAGTATGCTATTTACAGTAATCCTTTTATTTTTGTGTGTGTGTGATATCTTGGGTAAAGGATTTCCTTGAATTACCTGGTCTGGTTTCTTGCTCAATATTTGTATTGTTTTGCTGAGAGAAATGAAGGTGAAAATAATTTGAATTGCACCCTCAGGCAGGTAACAATTCAGTTCTTTTCATGAAGAGAGTGTAAAGTGGGACTGTTCTCCACTTAATTAGTTTTGTGAGAGTGATGTATAAGGCAAGGTCAGTGCTAAAGGAAGAAAGGGCTGGCATGGATTGAACGCTGCTTACGTTGTTTGAATAATTAGAGCATCACTGTGAGGTGGGAGGGAGCAGAGGGACAGAAACGAAGTAGGAAGAAGAGATATTCCTGAAAGAGCAGTCGAATTGCCATTGGTCTGGGTTGTGTTATACACATACACTGCTCAGGATTCAGTCAATCTGAACTGTGGTGATTCATTACCTTTGACACTGGTTGTGATTGTAGGTGAAATGAAGATATATTTATAGATTGCTCTGTTCTGTGGTGCAGGTAATCTCTAGATGCTTTTCATCTGAAGTTGGCATAATTGATATAAGGCTCTATTTTTTGCTTTAAGAATAAATTGTCTATCCGGTGCTTGATATTTTTGATACCTGTGCTTGTAGTTACTACCCAATTTAGGATTAACTTCTTTTGTGTTAGTGGGATCAGGTCAGAGATATGCATCCTGTAATCCTCATCTGACCTGAGTGGTCCATGGGCATTTGCTGGCTTTTGTAAAGTGATGACTTCATCTCTGTTCATCATTTTTGGATACCAGCACAGGAGTTCCAGTGGCAGTGCTGCACTGCTGTGGTGGACTTCTCTCTCCCTCTTGGTGTATACTTTAACAGCTGAGACTGGCATCCCAGAGGTGGGATTTCATCATCAGTAGTGGCATTTAATTGTTCTTCTAATCTTCTCCACCATCCCCTTAAAACATACTATGATGTGAGGGGAAAATACTCATTTTGTGGGTTGACCTTGGCCACCCAGTGCTCTCTTGCTCACTCTCCTTGACAGAACAGGGGGTTAAAATGATCTGGAAAAGCTCATGGGTCAGGATGATAAAGATCACTTACTAATTGCTGTCATGGGCAAAGCAACCTTGACTTGGGAAAAACTGCTAATTAAAATATAGTTAGGTGGTGAGACATAAAGACAAAAACTTGAACACCTTTCTTGTTTCTGCTGCTTTTCTCCAGGGCCATCTTCACTCCTCAATTCCAGGCTCCTGCATCTCTGCCCCAGCAGTATGGCAGGGCTGGGGAATGGGGGTTGTAGTCAGTTTATGTGAGCTCTCCTCTCCCATTCCTTCCCCCTCACACTCTTCCCCTGCCCTGTGTGGGTCCTTCATATGAGCTGTAGTCCTTTGTAATAAATCTGCTCCAGCACAAGCTCTTCATAGGCTGCAGTTCGCTCAGAAATATCCACCTGCTTTGTTCTGGTGTCCTCCACCTGTTTCCCCCATGGGAAGACCACAGGCCCCAGTATTTTTCTCCATCTCCAACACGTTTTCCCAGAGTCACCACCAGTGTCACTACCAAGTTCAGTGAAGCCTTTGTGGAGCCTTCTGGAACTATTTGGAACTTCTGGAACCATCTTGGGGCAGGTCTGTTCCTACCTCACAAAGGCTCCTGACGATGACATCTGGCACCGACACAGCTCAGTGTGTGCTGTGACTGTGGGACAGCCAGACCTTATGGCTCAGCCTCAGTGTCTGGTGATGAAGGTAACGGGCTAATTGCCCTTCTTATTAGAATAGGCCAAGGGAAAGGAATTAGAAAATTCCCTCTTTTTCCTTGAAGCAGGTAATCATTCCCATGTGTCAGTGGTTTCACCAGGGACTGCAGCTCTTCCAACAGAGGAGGGGATGATGGTTTTATTACTTTAATTTAGGTGTAGAAATTTAGGGGTTCTGAACAACTTTGCCCTACCTTGTAGAGCCTGTTTATTCAAATCTAGTGGTAATTAGCACTTGTCTGGTTTTATTTGACTTCCCTGTTCATTTTGTTCATTTTGTATGGAATCACAGAATAGCCCAGGCTGCAAAAGAGCTCATCTGGTCCAACCCCCCTGCTCAAGCAGAGTCCCTTGAACTCATTACTCAGGACTGTGTCCTGATGGCTTTTGAGTATCTCCAGGGAAGGGGAATCAGGAATCCTCAGAGATATTCCTCTTCTATTGCAGACTACTTTTCCCTCAAATTTTAGAATTTTCTGATTTTGATTAAATGAAGGGGAAAAGGACATTTTTTTCTTGCATAAAATAAGAAAAATGAAAGTATGAAAGAATGAGAAAGGAAAGCTAACAGGAGGGGGGCAGGGAAGAGAGCCAATAGGAGAAGGGAGTGATGTAGAATGAGCTCCAAGTACTTGCACCCGGCCTCTCAAATTTCACCTGCCCAGCAGACACACAGGTGGAGAGAGATATTTCTTCTGATTTTGTGTTTTTAGCCACTTTTTCTGGGGTTATCAAGAAGATGGTATGTGCCTTTTTTTTTTTTTTTTCTTTTTTCTTCTCT
>VYZS01060965.1:5092-32802 GCA_013400695.1 Neodrepanis coruscans
CAATTGGAAGGGAAATACAAGTAGCCTTTTTACTTGTATATGATCAACAATTGCAAACAAGGCAAATAAAACATTTTATATAATGAATTATTCAGTTGTAACTAAATAAAGTACATTTGGATTATACTACTGTGATGTAGGTTGGAAGCAGGAATGGAAGTTGACTAATCTACCTGTCTTCTGTGCAGGTACCAGATTTAGGCATTGCTCAGGTGTTGTTCATAGTCCCAAGTGGTCAAAAAGATATACTGCATTAATGATACTGCATTAAGGATACTGTTGTGTTTTTGTTTTTTTATTGCTAGCAGAGAACCACATTCATATGAAATCTCACTCTTTCAATTGCTTAGTGAGAAAAAGCATGAGAAAAAGACAGCATGAATCTGTTTTACAGATCATAGTATGATTTCATCTTTCTGTGGCTGAAAATTTATGTGAAATTATAAAGCAGTTTCCAGGGGATATAAAAATACCCATTGGAATTCTGGCAATATCATAAAATATACCTGTTCATTGTGAGGATATTATGAGCAACAGCATAAACTCTGTGGATATTTCCAGTCACTGTTTTGTCTCAAACGTTCTATTTTTGACAAACTTTTATTAACTTTCAAACAAGAAATC
The DNA here is from genome assembly GCA_013400695.1 of Neodrepanis coruscans. NCBI lineage: Eukaryota > Metazoa > Chordata > Aves > Passeriformes > Philepittidae > Neodrepanis > Neodrepanis coruscans. The sequence continues at coordinate 5,717 of VYZS01060965.1, forward strand.
ACTTGGAAATAGTAATATTAGCAACTCCTCTTTGTAAAAAAGAAATTATATACATACAATTTATGGTGTCATTTTCCATCATGAGTATGCATGAATTATGGTCAGAAGAAGGTTGTCTTTGGAAGACAGAGTTAATACAGTTCAGACATTAAAAACCTGTATGAAAAGAGAATTACAATATACTACACAAGCTAGTCCCAGGCTTTGCTGTTAGACGATGCCTACCTGTGATGTGAAGTATGAAATTTACAGCAGATTTTGGCATATTGAATTTGGTAATTATTGAACCATTTATTGACACTGCTGGCTGATCAGATCGTTCCTATATTCAGAAAGATCTAAAACTGATAAAAGTTGCAGTCAGTGTGCATGACTACATCTATATCTAATCTGAGACGAAGTATGTCTAGGTGTTCCCTTTTAGATAGTTGTTCCTAATGTGAACTGTTTGTGTGAGTAGCAGAATTCACAATATTTGTGGTATGTTAGCCTGGCTTCACAGGCTAACTGCTTAATAGATGGTTTAGACATAATGCTAATCAATGGCCTTCTGAACAGCTCCATATCAGGAATATTACAAGACAACTCATGCCAATATAGAAAAGGCTGTATTTCCAATAAACATTTTCAGCTTCTGATCAGAGAATATAGCACTTTTATAGATTCGCAGGATGGTGTGAAGGTTTGTAAGGGACTGCAGGATGTCACATAATCCATCCTCCTGCTCAAAACAGTCCCAATCAGAGCAGGCTGTACAGTCCCTTGTATGAAGAATAGCCACAGTTTCTCCTATAAACTTCCCTTTCAACTCATACAGATGATAAGTGAAATAAAAACAAACAGACATTTTTTTTTCCATGCAGACCTTCAAGTGAAATTTGTACTGTATTCTCAACCAGCCCAATGTGAACAGCAGGCAAAAACTTGATCTATACCAGTTCTATACCAGGCTCTAAATGCTGGAATATTACTTTATCTTTCAATGCTGTTTTCTACTTCCATTTTCATCAGGGTTTTCTCTTGACCCTGTGAGATATTTGGTGAAAGGCTTGCACTCCGCTATGCTAGTAGAATGAGCCTAGTATATCAGGGTCCTCATCACCTAGACCTCCTGAATCCTAGTTTGGCATAATAAGAATGAAAAGGATTCACAGAGGCACAGTGAAAAGATGACTGTAATGAGGCATCAGAGCACTGCATGGAACAAACTACAGGATTATTTTTAAGTACTGTGTCCCTTTTCACATAAATTAAAATGACAGGCAAATATATATTTTTAACAAAATATTTGTACTCCAATTATGTACATGTCAAAAGCTAACAACATGAAATAAATGTCAAAGCCTTGCAATTTCTTTTAAGAGTGTAATTATGAAAATACAGATTAAAGAAGGACAAAAGTTCTCATGTATTCCACTGTGAGATAACTATGTTTCTAGGGACAGAGTGTGACATTTAGTCTTTAATATGGGTGACAGATTTTCATCTCACATTTGCAACTTTCTTATAAGACTCGAGAAGGAAAATTGGAGATAGAAGGGGAGTTAGACAATGAGATGAGTGATCTTAGACTTTCCTTATAAAGAAAATGAAAAACAAGTAGACAGGAAGAGTAATCCAACTGACAAAGAAAGAGGAAATATGCATTAAAATGTTGCATTCTTAATCAGATGGGTAAGTATCAAAATATCCAAGAGCTTCCCTACTAGAATAAATGAGAAGACTTGCTTTATTCCTTTCTATTTATATCAAAATGGCAGCAGAGAATTAGCTTTGCCATTTCTGAGACTAGATTCAGCAAGACAGTGCTGTAAGACAGTGGGGCTTCTGCTTTATATAAAATAAATCATGTCTGAAAATCTTTGCATTACTTCACTTCTTAAGTGAGCTTTAGGATGGGAAAACTTTGCAAACAGCTGCAGGTAAGTGTTCAGAGAGGTTGCAATGCAAGGACTTTGTTCAGAGAATACTCAGTTTCAGGGCCTGCTGACCCTGAACTTTTTCTCAACCAGAATTCCATATTTCTGAGTGTTTTTATTTCTCACTTTTGGCTAAAGTAGTCAGTTTTTTGTCTTCTACAAATTTTGCTACTCAACTAGTAACACTGAATGTAATTTTTATTACTGTGGTATGAACTTTTAGATATTCCATTCCAGTCTTTTGTAAGGGGAAGATTTCCCTCCTACTTTGCATCTGAATCCTTGCTAGCTTTTAGGTGTCTTTGCATTACACTGTGATTGCTTAGCTTCAGAAGTAACTTCTTGTGTAACATATGAGGAAAAAATCCTATTGAAATCTAAACTAATTTTTTTCAGCAAATTCTTTTCCATTATCAGGAAACTTGGTTGGAGTGTCATGAGTCATAAGACACTGTGCTTACAAGGTATTTTCAATACAGAATCACCATTTTAAATGCATATATGTTTAAAAGTACATAACTGGTGTGACACCCAGAAACAGCAAATAAAATAAGGAAGTCTGGAGAAAAGGAGTTAAAATTAAGGAGAACAAAAAAGCTCATGGGACACTGATCTGACACAGATCACATAGACCACTGGATCTCTGCTTGGGCACCCATGGATTAAATCACCAAAGTTTTTTCCCTGTTCTGAAAATGACACCTGACTCTGATTGAGATAACAGTTTGAGATGTATAGACAACATCTCTTGTATTAGGAGCTAGCTCAGGGGAAGCTCAAACACTGAAGAGTGGGTGCAGCCTACCAGGGCAAATGTCCTTTCTAATGCTACAAGACTGAGGAGCAAAACAACATATCTGCAGCTCCACTTCCCCTCAGAGTCTTGATGTTCTTTGTTTTCTGAAGTAGGAGAACAAAGGTTAAGTAAGAGAAATATGAACAGAAGAAGCAAGAGACTGTTAAACAGAAAACATATTGGGAAAGCAGAAGAGGGAGGTCACAGGTAAAAGGGGTAGAAGACAGTAAATGTGATCACTGCATGCCCTAAGAGGGAATAGAAAAGTTTGAGAGCATTGAATCATCAATCCATCACAAATGGCTCTGATACCCAACCTCATTTACTAGACAAAGTCATGTAAATATTCCTGTAGACAGTTAAAATATTGCACTTTGGAAAAGAAGGGAATTATATAAATATATTAATGATGTCCATGATTTTAGACTGTGCTGGTTGACCCTGGCTGCACTCTAGGTGCCCGCCAAAGCTGTTCTATCACTCCCCTTCTTAGCTGGATGGGGGACAGCAAACACAACAAAAGGCTTGTGGGTTGAAATAAGGGCAGGGAGAGATCACTCACCAGTCATCATCATGGGCAAAATAGACTCATCTTGCAGAAAAAATGATTTAATTTATTGCCAATCACATCAGAGTAGGATAATTATAAATAAACCTAAATTTTAAGAATGCCCCTTCCTTCTTCCTAGGCTTAACGTCACTCCCGATTTTCTTTACCTCCTATCCTTCAGCAGTGCAGGGGGAACAGGAATGGAGGCTGCGATCAGTTCATCACAAGCTGTTTCTGCCATTTTTCCGTCTCAGAGAGGGAACTTCTCACATGCTTTCCCTGCTCCAGCATGGTCCTTCCCCAGCAGTCCTTCAGGAACAAGTTGCTCCAGTATGGGCCCCCTATGGAGTCAAAAGTCCTGCCAGCAAACCTGCTTCAGCATGGGCTTCTTTCTCCATGGGTCCAGAGTTCCTGTCAGGTGCCTGCTCCAGCATGGGTTTCTTATGGGTTCACAGCCTCCTTTAGGCATCCTCTTGCTCCAGCATGGGATTCTCTGCAGGATGCTCCATTGTGGACTTCCCTGGGCTGCAGGAGAACCTCCTGCCTCACCATGGTCTTCACTATGGACTGCAGTCGCATCTCTGCTCCCATAATTATCTCCTCTACCTCCTTATTCACTGACCTTGGTGTTTGCAGTGCTGTTTCTCTATCATGTTGTAACTCCTCTCCAACTGATATTGCTGTTTTTCAGGTTTTTCCCGCCACTTCTTACCTGTGTTATCCCAGATATACTATCACCTTTGCTGATGGGCTGACATTGGCTCCATTGTACAAAGGGAAGCTTCTAGCAGCTTTGCACAGGAGCTACACTAGTAGATCCATGCTACCAAAACCTTACCACACAAACCCAATACATAGACAATTGACTAATTATTATAACCCTGACTGTGGTCAGAGGAAATTTTGAACTTGCTCCTTTGTAGTCAGTTTTTCATCTTCAGAGTGTCAGTGTTAATGCTAAAGCGAGAAATGAAAGATAAAAACTATCTGTAGTGCAAGCAAAGATCTCAAGTATGTGGTGGATTACCCTGGAAGATTTAAGGCGGAGGACGTATTTTTTAAAAACTTGATTTACAAGCTGTGTTTTGTACTGCTTCTGATGATATTTAGTGATATTGTAGTGAGAATAACTGAAAAGATGGATTTTATTGCAGTGAAAATAAGCATTGAGATAAAGCAAAAGGAGAAGGCAGACAAAACCAACAAAGCAGGAAAAAACCCCAAAGGGGTCAGCTCAGCAGTGAGATAATGTATGATCAGTGCTATGGTACATGTACTGTAAAAATATGTCATGTGATTTTATTTTACCACTTCATATCCAAAGCAGGACTCATGCCCATGAAATTCCATGTGTTGTGAGTTTCACAGCAAAGGTGCCTTTTCTCACGTGAAAGAAGTTGATCACCATCATGTTTCACAAGCATTATCAGCCCATTTACTGAAGAGCATACTGCTCTCTGAAGTTTTGTGTAGCTGATAAGGTAGCTGTTTGGAAAAATTATGTGGATTTTTTCAAAATAAAAAGTAACAAGTATTGCTTGTTTACTTAAAATAAGTCTACTAATTTTTTTCAACAGTTAGATCATGCTAATTTACAAACTATACATAATCATAAGCTCATTTTTAAACCTTCAAATTATTTCCTTTTAAAATTTTTTCAAATTTATGAGCAGTAGACCTTCATTAATTCCCTTCCTATTTGTAAATTGTGCATGTGTTATTTATTTGGTTGATTTTTATTCAGAACAGATGATGTAATTTTATTGAGAACAGCACATTTCTAAAAACATGTTGAATTTTACAGGGCAAATTTTAGCCACTTGTGATACAATGTCATAAAGACATATTTTTCTGTTTCTATTCCCTGAAAATGAGAAAATAATTATGTTTATAGGTTGATAGATTGTTGTATACTTACATGGATGATGATTATAAATTCAAATTGTGCATGTGCACACAGATATATGTCTTGTATTAATTCAAAAAGCATTTGAGCTTAGCTATCTGGCTCTTAATTCACTGTGAATTATCTCTTGGTAGACTTCTGAAACCTTTTCAACAAGCTTCAAGAGCTAGTGTGAGCTGTGTTATGAAAAAAAAGCAACGGGAGATTGATTTAAATAGAACATTGTTAAAAACAAATTCTCAAGAAATTAGTTTTATATAGAAGCCATGAAATCTGTTGTTATGGGTTAGGGAGGGGGTGTAGGTTAGCTGGGGAATTGGGGGGATGGTGGTGTCTTTTGAAACTTTTCTCTGTGTTTTCATGAGAGAGTGGAGCAGGCAAATAGGATGAACCCCAGTGGCTCGTGGCGTCTGGAGTGGCTGCTGGTAAGCGGTGCGGCGTGGGGCCCCCCCGGCCACACACAGCACTGCAGAGGACTGTAGGTGTGGGGCACTCAGGGCTGGTCTGACCTGCACTCACGGCCGTGGCGTTGTGGGCCAAGGTCGGGCATGGCCCCCACCATCCCTGCCCTGGCCCGTGGCCCAGACTGGGTCTGGGAGCAACGGAACACAGGCCCCTGGCAAAGGCTGTGGCTAAGTGCGCTGGCTCTGGTCTGTTAGTGTGTGCACTGCAGGCACCCACCCGCCACCCATGGGCACAGTGGAGGGTGCAGGCCAGGCTGGCGTGGCCCTGGGCAAGTGGTGGTGGCAGGAGCCGGGTGGCAGTGGGGTGGCAGCTGCTCTCGGCTCTCCCCTGCTGTAGCCTGCGCTGTTGCTGGACATGCCATGGCTCAGCTTCCCACCATGCTCCTGCCAGCTTCCCACCTGCCACTGGGCCGTGCTATCGCTAGACACAGTGTGGCTTGGGCATGATGGAAGCAGCAGCAGGGTGGCACTGCTGGTAGCTGGTCCCTGGTGCTGAGCGGGCGAGAGGGGATGAGCCCCGGGCCGGCAGCGCAGGGTGGTCCCACAGCAGCGGGCACCCCATGGGCGGTGTCCCAGGCTCCCCTGGGGTCCTCGTAGTGCTGGTGGTGCTGGCGGCTGTGGCTGGCTGTGTGGCAAGGCCTGCCGTGGGCATTTTTAGTGGCAGCTGCTGTTTTGCCATCATGGTGAGGTCTGCAGAGGGGGTGGTTCTCAGTGCCCACCGAGTCAGGCTACCACCAATAGGAAAATGGCACGTCCCGAAAGAAGAGTCCAATAAAGTATGAGAACAGGCATATTATAAGAGGAGCAGACACAGAAGCCCCTTTTCGGCTCAGCTCTTGGCTCAGCTCCCTTGGCTTGGCTCCCCTTTTCCTATCGGCTCTCTCTCGGCCCAGGCAGCTGAGGCAGTGCAGGCAGAGGACCACACAGATCTAAGCAGCAGCTACAGCAGTGTGGTATCTCTTCCCCTTGGGGTTCCCTGGGGTTTCCTTTTACTGTCTTAATTTTCCAGCAGCTCTGGAGTGGGACCCTCCTGCATCACCTTCCCAGAACTGTCTGCATGGCAGCCGAAGAAACGCTGCCTCCACAGCCCAGCAGCTGGCCCAGAGCAGCAGAGTGGTTTTCTCTCACTTTTGCATGTCATTGTCGGGTTATAGTTTGTAATCAAGAAATTACTATGTTGTTGTAGTCTCCTCTATTACATCTCTAGTGATCAAGACCCACTCACTTTTCAACAGCCCCCTCTGGCCAGTACATAAGTCTAACGGGGAATGGAGTTTGACTGTGGACTGCTGTGGCTTGAATGAGGTGACTCCAGTGCTGACTGCCGCCATGCCTGAAACACTGGAATTACAGTATGAGCTGGAGTCCAAAGCAGCCAAATGATATGCCACCACTGACATTGCCAATGCATTCTTCCCCATTCTCTTAGCAGCACTGTGCAGACCGCAGTTTGCGTTTACCTAGAGAGGTGTCCAGTACACCTGGAACCATTTGCTGCAAGGGTGGAAACAAAGCCCCACCCTTTGCCACAGGCTGATCCAGGCAATGCTTGAGAAAGGTAATGCTCTAGAACATCTGCAATATATTGATGATATTGTTGTATGTACTTACCTGCAGTGTCTTGTGAAAGACTTACTCTAATTTGTGAAATTTCAGTGACTTAATAATAAAAGTTAGTTAAGCCATTTGCAAAACAGCAAACAATAAAAACTATTGTTTAAAAAATAAACAAAACAAAACCTACAAAACAAAACCTAAGATGTTTTGAACATGATTTCCAACAATTTTATTTCTCATTATACAGGTTGGCATATCAAATAAGAAATGGCTGGTTACAGCAGTGAAAAATGTATTCTACTTTGGTAGAATTTTCCCTTTGTAAATGTACTTTAAAAGAAAAATAGCAATAAAAATTTAAAGAGTTTTTTGTTTACTGAATTCTGAAATTATATATTAAAATATTTAGCAGGTGCAGTTCATTATTGAGAAGGCATATAATTATTTTGTTCTTGAATAAAACACTAACTAAAATACAGTCAAATTAGATAAAGAATACAAAGCACTCAGAGATTGCTACCACAATTACAAATTAAGCAGATGTTTGATTATATTGCTTTAGAAATGAAGGGGAAAAAAGTTGCTGATATTTCTCAATAATTACATGTCCTGCAGGTATTTCCTTCTCCCTAAAAAAGAGGACTAAACAAATGCTGTGAGTCATTAAATTTCATCAAATGCAACATCTAGCACTAGGAAACTTTCAAGAAAAACTGTTGGTTAGATGAACGTGAGTGGTCAAACAAACTGCATTTTTAATGACAATCCACTCTAGAATGTAATTTGAAATGATTTATTGAAATTACTTTTTTACGTTTTGCTTCTAAATCCAGGAAACTTTATTACTTGGATTTATGTTTGTTCAGTCTCCATTGGTTTGAACAGAGACTTCTGACTAAATAGTGCTTTGGTTTCATTCTACATAGTTGCGGGATTACAATAGATAATCTAAGGCACTGAAATTTTGCAAACAGCTACACTTGGTAGCAGTACTAGGTTTTAATACAGACAGTAATTCTCAAGGAAGAAATAAAAAAAATATCTGAGTGAAAATTAAATGAGTTTGCAGCCTTAAGACATCATTTATACGGAGACCCTTTATAAAGATTCAATTTCTTAACAAAATTAAAGGAGTAATTGAATTATAGTTTATACAAAAATGTAATAGTAATCATACTATGTACTATCCAAAGTTCTGGATTCCATTTTCACCTAGCATTTGGACAACTATTTAACTTCTGATTTATCTTAAGAATAAAGATGTATCACACTGAGCATCTCGTAAGCAATACTTTTTATGAAGTGCTGAAGAACTGGGACAAAATATTTAAAGGTTTTGGGACAAAAACCATATATTATATACCTGAATGAAATTGAATTTCTATAAACAAAAGAAATGTTACAGAAAACTTTTGTTAATGTTTTCAATCTGGCAGATATTCTTTACTGGATTTTTCTAACTTGTAGTCAAAAGCCACTTTCCAAGATTAAAGAAGCATACTGTGTAGTTTGAAATACAAAATGGGAAGCTGGAAAGTTTCACATACTGAACCCAGTGATAGTGGAATTGCAAAATTAAGCACACATTTCTGAGATGTGTAAACCAACACATATTACTAAAAGAAAAAATATATAAATCATAGAATCATATCACAAAAATAAAGATTCCTCTCCTTTGAGCAGCTACCTTACCAGCTACCTGTGGTAAGGAACAGACTGACTCACTCCTCATTGCTAACTTTACACATTTGAATGATCTGACATAAAAAGTCAACAATTTCACAATAGAATGTTAAAAGGCAATTGAAAATAATTTCAAAATAAAAGAATGAGCCAAGCATTAGAGCTAGGTTCTTTTTTTTCACTAGAAATTAGCTTCTCTCTATAACAATAACAGCATATTGCATATATCTTCTATATGTATGGTGTATGCATACTGTGCATGTATCTATATCTTTGTATACATACATAAAAACCCATTTATATATATACATAGGAATTTGTGTGTATTTTTATACATACTTATACTTACCTGTATGAACACATGAAGAGCAATGCTTTATCTATTAGTGGTATTCTGGATTGGATGGGTATATATGCTGAATATATATATGTTTGTACACATAGACACACATATAGATACATATATAAAACCTGTACATCCTATAGCCTATTATTGATAGTTATATTACTTTATTATTACTTTGTTACCACATCACTACTAAACCTAGGTTTATTACTACTAAGCCTGACTAATTCTAAGGTTTGATCTTAAATTAGTGTTAATTTACCCTGATAGAGATGCTGGACTCTATAAGAATGTTTGTTGATTAATATTTAGGAGGTAAAATAGCTGATTTTGCAGCTTAATTTCTAGCAGATGTCAGTGGAAACGGCAGTTCCAATTAAATTTTCTGCATTTTGCCAAGCTAACTAGATGCACAATTTCTGATTTCCTAGATGTTCACAAGTGAGCTGTGAAAACTTTCTTCATCAGCTCTAAAATGTTTTCCCTGTGTGCATAGGAATCATCCACTTATAACATCCAGACTGACTCCAGGAACACAGCAGGAAAGAATAAAGAAATCCTATAGTTTCTGACAGCCTTGCACCACAATCACAAATAAACTCTGTTCTAAAGGCAAGAAAATTACATGGGGATGTTGGAAATGCAAGCACGAGACAGTAAGCATAAGTCTGGTTGCTTCACAGGTCAGCCTCAAGCTGTTCATGTGGTGGTTTGGAAGAGCAGGGTTATTCATTCATATTGTGGACAATAGCACATGTGGACCTGCCCACACTCAACCCATCCAGACCTTGAGAAGGTGCTGAGTCTGTCTCAACAGCTGCCTGAGAGATTTCATGGGGATTTCTTACATGTAAAGCAAGTGGGTTGGTTGTAGATGGTGACTTGTGAAATCAATAGGCCTAAGTATTACAGCGAAAGTGTTTTGCTTTATGGGTTGTTTCATTTTTCATAACTAAAACTGGAGACAAAAGGAAGGGTGCAGCCTTGATGGAGAAAGTAAAGGGAGTTACTGTGTGGAAGAGGAAGGTTTGAAGCAACATTTCCCAGTAATTCTGTCTCAATATTTCATAAACTAAACACATTTATTGGAGGTTACTCCAGGAAAATATTATACTTGCTTCAAAACTTTCTCTGAGAGTAATACACACAAATACTACTGGATTCCATTCCTATTTCCCTTCTCTCCAGTTTTTTAAATACTCTGTGTTGGTTTAGCTGAACTGTTTCAAATCCCTCTTATTAAGCAATAGAAAGTTTCTTATGCTAACTTGAAGGCAGTCAGGAGGATCTGGGTTTTTTGATTGTTAAGTACCACTTTCATTAGATTTGCATTTATTATGTTGATGTTTAGGAAAGATATGCAGTGATTTCCTCACTGTTTCTAGTCACAGGAAGATTTCTCTTGTTCCTGCTGTAGTTACACACAGATAAAGCATTCAGAGATCATCAAGTTAAAAATTCTTTAAAATTTCCCCAAATAATTTTGATTTTTCATTCAAGTGGTGATTACTCAGTATTACAACTATTTTAGAACAGCTAAACCTTTATCGTTGAGCAAAAAGTGTACCTAACCTAACAAATGTTATGCAGTAGGGTTAGGAGCAAAGTAAAATACAAGTACGTTGGGGATTACCCACTGAAGCATACAGTGTGACAAAACCAAAAGTCTTTTTCCCATCATAGATCAATATTTTTTTATATCCTGTGGGTGTCAAAAGAAGAATGAAACCTGATGAAAGGTTGAAGCTTAAGAAAGCATCTTGACAGCCATTGCATCAGACCCTTTTCCAGGACACAATAATTCTTACAATTTTTGAAGTGAAGACTGAAATAGACAGAGGACTTGTGGCTGTGCACTTTTTTCCTCTTTTCAGGTAGAAGTAAGAGCTCTGCCTTCTTCTATGTTTCAGAACCAGGCCCGTTTTCAATTTTTACACACTACATAAATGATTTCTGGAATCCATCATCAAAAGACATTCCTGAGATCATCTTCTTAGTCTGAAGAAGAATGAATCTAATTTTATGTGCAACTAAGTATCCAGTCTTATGTAAAAAATATGGAACTATAAAGTAATAATATACCTTTAGTTTGAAGGATAAGATTATGGCAAAAATCACTGGAAGAGTTAAAAAAAATTCTCTTTGGGAAGTCTATTCTACAATGTATCTTTCTTTTACTTAAAGGTCTGCTATACTAGATAATCATTTTCATAGCTCACATAGTTTAAAAAACACAATCTATAATCACATTTTAGACATCATTCCTTCAAGGTTATACATAATTACATGTCAGGCCCAGTCTAGTGAATGAACACCTCAAATGTAGTTTCTCAATTGCCAATTCTCAATTCTTCCTGTCAGCACCCACGCTGGTTAAAATGACTTGAGGCACACTTATTGCAGACATATATTTGCCAGAAAAGCTACAAGGGCAGAAGGCCTCTCTGGCCCAATCTCACTTATTTACAGAGGCTGGAGAGATGCTTTCTCCCATAGCATGTAACATGGCCATGCACCCAAAGAGGGGCTGACTCCTTTCCTGATTTCAAAATGTGGTGGCAGCAGACATTTCTACCAATCTATGCAGTTTAAATTATGGTTTACACAGTGAGAAATAGGCAACCAATGTTTCCTGAAGGAATTTTTCCTCTACCATACATTTATGAACAAGTAATTGGGCACACAGGGAACAGATCAGTATACCAAAGCAGCCAGTGTTTGTGCTCCTATACCAGTGCAGAAGATTTTTTTTGGCAAGTTTGTCTTCTGAGTAAATTTTGTTTTGTTCCCTAGACTAAATATTCCCGTCCTATGTGTGGTTTGAAGTCAGTCAGACCACTATCAGGTGCTGGAGGCAAAGCTTCTGGTGTCTTAAAGTGCATTTGAAATATATTCTAACTTTGTTCTTAGATCTATGTTTTTTGGATATTTTTCAATGCATCTTTGGGGACTTACTTCACTTCCAAATGATACTTTTACTAAATCAGAAAAACTCTGCTAAACTACAGATAAATCAGAAACAAGACCATAAATAAGGTTGCCACTCACTCTTTAACTGAAGCTTAACTGTATTATTTGTCTCTGATACAGAGCAGTATGTGTGAGCACTGTTTTCTCTGGAGGAACTTATCATCCTGCGACATTGAGGCATCCGTCTCTCTAATGGGAATGAAATAAGGATTCCTGAGCAATCCCCGATCTATGAGTTTCAGTAGTCTGCAAAAGTCAATTATCTGCCAGTAAAATATTTCCCAAGCTAACGTATTCCAAACTGAGACTACATTTTAGATCACAAAGTGCCTACCAGAACTCCACTAACACAAGTGCAGAGACCAGCTGGATGTTTATCATCCAACATGTATTAAAGCAAAGGGACTGTTAGAGTCTAATAAACCTTTGTTCTGGCACACTGAAGCTGGGCCTATGGGATCCAGCACATTTGAGAGGTATTTGGAAGAGATAACCTATGAAATTTCATAGCATCCGCCTTGAGAAATCAGCTGGTAAAATTCATAACATGGTTAGTGTGAAAATCTTATCCTTTCCCTACTTTTATGCAAAGTGATGATGGCATGGCCCTTTGTTCTGGCTGATGAGCATTCTTGGTGCACCAAGTGTGGAGGCAAGCACAGCTCTTCTCTAAAGGAGCCTTGTAAGTTCAAGCATGTGAGTATATTGGGGAGAAGATCTGTCAGTTTTGTCCCATCTTGGGCATTATTGTGGAGAGGATCAGTACATCTAGGTTGCTTGATCTCTCCTTACAGCTAACCTAACTGGATTACAGATTGCCCAAAAGAGATTTTGGAGTCTCCCTAAATGAAGATATTCGAGAACTGTCTGGTTGTAATCCTGTGCAATGTCCTCTTTAATGACTCTGGTTGAGCAGGGAGGTTGGATCAATGTGGTCCACTCCAACCTTACCCATCTTGTGATCCTGTGATTTCAAAAAATGACCAAATCTCACATTGATTTGTCTGCATATTAACATTGACTGACTTCATCAGAATTACAGACAGTATTGCCTGTCAGTGTCATGTGCTGCTGATCAAATCTAAATTTACAATGTGTAAGTCTCCCAACATATGAAGCATCAGAACAGAAAACTTTGCACACCAGGAATATAGTTAAACACAAATCAGCCTTGATTTTTATTATATATAGCATACTGGATTAAATCAAGAGAGGGTATTCACTATAATTTCTATTGTACATATGTTATTACATTATTTATATATTGTCTATATATATTTTATTTTTTTCTGTTAAAGTCAGAACTTTGTGAGCACAGTAGGTGATCTGTATTTTGAAAATAAGGCAGCCTGATATTTTCAGATCTGTCCCATAATCTTTATTCCAGTGTGATGTAGGGTCTCCAAGTCTCAATAGAAAAAAAGTGGGAAAGAAAATCTAAATGCTAAATCTCTTACTAAATGGGAAGAATATGTAAGACACATGAAGATCATTTTCTCTGTCATCTCTGTGAGGGGTTTTCAAATAAAAAAAGAATGTCTGCTGAGTACTGAAAAGTACCTGAAATGATCCCTGAGAAATTTGACTGACTCCATTTATGGCAGTGAACTTCTACTATTGTTTCAGTGCATATGTAACAGACCACCACTACTGACTCATCTCTGGTTCAAACTTATTTTGTCCAGGATGTTAGTACTTGCTCATGTGACTTCAAAACAGCCCTGGCAGTTACCCTTATCAAAATACGATTTTCAGTAAGACAACTTGAATATTAATGCTGTTTGAAACTAGGTTTCCTGTCCAAAAACCCAGAACAGTCTACTCACCCCCTCCCATTTTTAATGGACTGTAGCCTAGCTATTACTCAATTTATTCTTTTTTTAGTTATAAACAATTTTTTATGAATTAAAAATATTCTTCCACATATAGGCACAAGAAATAGGTTTTGTTTGTATCACATGTTGATACTGCACATTTGAAAATTGGAAGCCACTGCAGATTGTTTTGTTTCTCTATGTCTGAAAAGCTTAAGTAGCTGTCAGCTTACTAAGTGTATTTGATATCTATTGTGGTATGGTGTGACTCTGAACTTCACAAAATTTGTCTTATTATCATCCATCACCACTCCAGTCAAATAATTCTGGAGACAAGAGAACGTAAGATGCTTTAATGTGATAACACTGGAAAAAAAATGAGACTGTGGATTTCTATGCAGTCTTTGTCAACAGTTTGTATGAAATACTAATTTTCCAGGAAGAAGAATGTTTCTTTTTTTAATCTCTACTATTAATGAAGTGGAATGGTGAACTAAGTGGAAAATGAATCACCATATAAATTATTTGAGAGTAAAACTGAAGCACAAGCAAATATTTGTTATGATTTTGCATGCAAATAATCCTATATGCAGTTGTTACATTAATGGATTTTTTAATCAATTCAAACTCCCTCATAAGGAAATAGTACTAAAATTATACCACTTAAAGAGTAGTAAATACCTTGTCACAATTACTTTTTACCGAAAAAAAATCCAATAATTAAGCACATAATTTACTATCAGTACTTGCAATATATATTTTACATGCAATTTAATCTCCAAATTCTACTCTGGATTATTTCTCAAACGCAGTAAGTTTTCTATCATATTTATTGTATAGTCATTTTTAAAACCAAATAAAACTTATATAAAAATATTTGGTCGTAAATTTTGTTCTGCATCTCTCATAGATAAAACACTTTTTGCTAACAAAATGGTCTGGAACTGCAGACTTTTTAGTATCTGATCTCACTTTAGATCAGCCTCAATTTAGGTGGTGGGACATTAAACAGAGCATGGTCTTTCAAACAGTGCCATGCTGTCAGAGACACTTGTGAGCTCTGGGTGGAGGTTTGAGAACTAGACAGAATGTGAGGGGAGTGGAATGGTGAAAGGAAGAGTGATCTCAAGCCTCATGCTGAGAACTGGTCACAGTCTATTGCCACCTTAGGAATAACCAAAGAAGGCATGCAGCAGGATGTGGGATGTTTGTATTGCAGATGAATACAACCAACAGGGCTGAG
Organism: Neodrepanis coruscans; assembly: GCA_013400695.1. NCBI lineage: Eukaryota > Metazoa > Chordata > Aves > Passeriformes > Philepittidae > Neodrepanis > Neodrepanis coruscans. Next base: position 20,965 of record VYZS01060965.1, read on the forward strand.
CCATACCCATAGCTTCAAGCAGTATGAACATCTCTGGACAGTCTCTGAACTTCAGGGTGACCTGACGCCTTGATTTCACTATCTTTGTAGAGAGCCTGATCATGTAGGAAGGACTTAAGTCATCTTATCTCACTTGGTCATGTGATGTCACTCTAATAACAAATGAAATAGATGAAGACTACAGACCAGGAACATTGCTGAGGCCTACCCTACATAGTAGATAATAATTTAAAAATAATTTTTAACTTTTAAAACTGGTAAGATATTTCAATAGAGTTAAAGCAGCACCATCACAAATATCCACAGGTATCTGTAAACAGCCAGTTTGCTAATTAAATTGGCATCAGCAGTACCTCCTGCCCCCACCATCACAATATTTGCCAATCTGGATCTGCCTGACTTGAGGGAAATATAATTTCTGCCGTTGCGCCTGTTTGCAGCCATAGTGCTAAAATCATTGGACCAAAATCAGCCAAGAATTATGCCAGGTGTTGTGAGTGAATAACAACAGATAACTCTTGCTCTAAAGAGTCAATATATTATCTGAATGCAAGAAATGGAGGGAAAAGGGAGAGAAAAGACAGATACCAAGTGTCATAATTCTATTTTTGTGGAAGGGAAACTGTAATATAACAAGGGTAGGGAAACAAAAAGATTTTGTAGTTCTGGGATTAATCTTCCATTAATCTAATTTAATAGAAGATTAATTTTACATACTTGCACCAACACTAATTTGTTACCTTCTGCAGAAATCTGCAAGAAACGAATTGCAAAATGAAGAGAACCTCATATGCCTATGACTGTGTATTCACATGATTGCTTTCCAGTTACTTTGTTTCTCACTTTCTGTATATCTGAATTCTTATTTACTATCAAGATTTTCCATGTAGTTTGATTTTCCTAGAGTTAAAAAAATACCATATTTTCTCTAAAGAAATGGTATACAGTATAAAATATAATGAACAAATTTTAACACTAGACAATACAGGAAAACAATATTACTTTTACAATCAAAAGAAGTACTGCTTTGGACAGATTATAGATATCTGTGAAATACCTTTCTTATATTTATTTTTTCCTCCAAATGTATTTTTAATTTGGATTCTTTGTCATTAACAATTTTGCCTTTCCTTTCTTAGAGCAATTTGTTTTGCTGCTACATAACAAAGGTTTCTCTGAATTTAGATAAAGTAGAAGTATATGTTTCTAGAGAAAGGCTTCATACATGAAGAATAATGGCAGGTCCTTGCAACAAAAAATCCTTTGTCTAGGCTTTGCTGTGGTCCCACATACAAGTTATCTTCTGCACATCTGCAGGATACCACACTTTTCTCGCTGTTCTCTCAGGTGACAATACTTAAAGCTGGATGCCCCATGGCCCTGGCCCACTGACATAGTGCTTCCTGCTGAGAAGACTTCAGTAAAGGCAGAGACAGTCGAAGTCACTCCTCACAGCTTGGTAAAAAAATACCAGTTTGCTTTGCCTGACTATCTGTGTGACTTTTATGTGGCCCTGGCAGATACTTATTTAAGGGATGTCTCTCTGGAGCCACAGATGTTGAAATTATGTCTCCATGAGAAGCATTTTTCTAGTGTGTTTTTTTCCTACCTCCTGGTGATGATACAGCCTTAAAGCAGACACACCTTTTAGCACATCAGAAGAGTAAGTGACCTGCATGCAGTCTGTTGGTTTTTCTTTTTTTCATCAGGTATAAACAATTTTGCTTTCTTTTTAGCGGTTTTCAATGAGATTACAGGAAGAAATCCCAAACTCATCATTCTGAGCAGGACAGCACTGACAATATACAGCTTCATCTCAGATACTAACTATTGTCTAGAAAACTAAACTGGGATCCACCGATGATACTAATTTCTCTGGTTTACTTAAGCTCACAGTTTAGTGAGGTAGGGCAGCTTGTGTTTCTACAAAAATCAAATAAAACTCAGATCAGACAGTTCTCTAAAGAAAGTGAAAAAGGAGCAATAATAATTTTTTTGTAATGTTAGTTTGAGTTGCAAAAGCTTTTCATAGAGAAAATCAACCAGGGCTCTCTATAGCCTTTGCAATAATTGGAGGTATATTACCCCTTTAAGAAAAGGACAAAAAACAACTAATTGCATTTAAACATACTGATTTTATTTTAGTCAATCCTTGTAACAGACAGAAACCAGCATAAAATGGCTTTGAAATTCAGAACATATCCATTCTTTACAAGTAGTCTTAAGAGCTTTCACTGTGTTTTGGCTACAAAGGAAGGCAAGTAGGAAAAAACAATACCATTCCCAATTCAATTCTCTGTATTTTATTTGGCTATTTTAAGTTTCTAGCTCCATTGTTTTTCTTATACTCTACCTTTTCATTTTTGAGTGCTGTTTTCCTTTGAAGTTTTCACTTTCAGACATCAGGAAAGTGAAGAGGCTATGTTCTCACTAACCCGAGGGATCTTCTGATAATAAAGTAGCCTGCAGCATTTTTTAATGCAGAGGATGCCTCTTGAAAATTCTGCTGTAGATTAATCTCTGTATTTTCTTTAGTCATTCTTTACAGACCATCACAGTTTTCTTCTGGTTTTAGAGGATATGTTCAAATAATTCCTGCTCAGACTAGTAACTGCTCATGAATACTGATGGCATTGGGACCTGAACTGTTAGTTTGTCTTTAAACTGCAACAGAGATCAGCTTACCTCTCTGCTTCTCCTCATCTCCCTCTGTAACTGGGAGAATATTTGATGTCCAGAACACAGCAATTGAGTCCTAATTCCTGTTTGAGATCCTTAACGAATGTATTGTACTCTGCAATATTGCGGTCCTATCATTTAGGTGCTTAGTTCAATATTGCTTTCTAAAATCCAAAGTATGTAACAAAGCTATTTTCAGGATTCTTGCAGTAATAGTCTCAGTTTATTTACCTCCAGTTATTACACAATCTGTTTTTATCACCACCTCTAACATTTTATTGTCACAAAGTGGAAGTGTATTAGGAAAGATCTATTATTCCTTTGTACAATGGGGGAACTTGGTAAAAAAAACTATGTGACGTACAAAATGACATGCTCAAGGCAATGCTTAAGTCATTTCTAACTCCCAAAATAGATATTGAATTCCTAAATGATGGTTTCCAAATCCACAGTTAAGGCACCATTGGATTTCAGGAAATCCCCAAATACTTAGGCTTTAAATTTTTCAAAATTAAAATGTACCACATTCTTGAGTATTTTTTTTTTTCTGATATGCCTAAAGGCCCCTTGTGATCAACAATACTGACTCACTATCATTTTTTTGTTCTCAGCTCCACTAACATCTGAATGAGCTGACTCTATAGATGCAAGTTTTAGATTTTTCAAGCTCCTAGATACAGTAGAAATATGCCAGTTCTATTACTAGAACACTTGATACTGATGTGTATATACTGACGGTCCACCATATTCAGTGAAAGTGCCTGGTTGTGGGAGAGAATTTTAGGCTGGGGAATAGCTACTGAGAACATGTAAAGTCATCTTCTCGATGTTTGACCACCTATTTTGCATATCCGTCGATGTCTTCATCAGGAAAAATTTTAGGACAAAAGTTTCGAGTAATGCAGGAAACTCTAGCATGAGGCAGTCTGGTCTGAGCCAGCTGTTCTGGTATGGAGATAATGTTGCTGTATGTATATTCTTACATATATGTATTTATATACACATATATAAACACAGGTATGCAAATATATAGGTAAAAGGAGGGAGAAACAGAGAGAGAAAACAGATTGTAAATGAAATAGACCTCTGTTAGACTTTTTCTCCAGAAAATTAACTAAATAGAAATTTGAAATAGGCCAAACAAGGGATCTGGCTTCATCTTTCCTTACTTGGAGTGAGAGGAAACTAACATTTTTACCAAGATGATTATTATTCGATCAGAAATTTTGCTTAGAAACAGCTGTATAATGACAACTGTATCAGAAAGACTTAATATTTTTGATTCTAAAATTAAAAAAAATTAACTTGTTAGTATCTGCTTTAGATACTTATATAATTCAAGGTGGTTGAAATGTTCATTCTCAAGACTTCATGGCTCTGCATACTAGCTGACATCACCTGACATTCTCCTGCTTTTAGTTTTCAATTTGACCCTTATCAGTAATGGCAGAGATTAGTTTCTTTTGAGTTCCCTCTCCTATTTGCCATTGTCAAGGTACAGAAACACAACATTGTAGCAATATACAGTAAGGTGAGCTAATTAAACATGCTTAGCAATTGGCAGCTTGTGTGTGTGATTGGGAAAATCGGAAAAGGAAATCCACATATGGACAGAAACCTTCACCAGGGACAGGAAAATGGAACACACCAAAATTGGCCAATGTGCGAACACAGCATGACTAAGAATAAATTGGAGGAGGCCTCATGGAATGCTTGTGGACAGCAGACCCTCAGCAGACTGGTTAAGGACTTGGCCTTAAAGAACCTATTGTTAAAGTTATAGTTATCCAAGCAGGAATAAACAGTTAAACATATAAACCATTAGAAAGTATAAAAATGATGGTGTTATCGCAATAAAATGATTCTCATCACAAGGAGCTCCGTGTCTTTTGCCTGCCACACAACACAGTATCCATATTAACACCTATATAAGTCTAGAATGCTAAAATTGATTTTACTCTAGCTCAGATACGTTTTCAAAGAAATTATCTACTCCCAACTTGATTCTGTTTTCAGCCTTGCAGAATGTTGTCCCTATGCATACAACTTTTTCATAAACATTATCTTCTGAATCATGGTTGTAAGGAGTATTATCAGCACAGTTCTTGCTTTCATTCTCATATATAATTGCTCCATTACTTGCTATTTTGTTTGAAAAATCATTCTATTTTAATCAACTTTGGCAGAGGAACCCTGCCTTAAACTACTTTCTACACATAGTTAAGAGTGAGCTTGCTTCCAAATGCAATTTATTCTGATTACGAAACAGAGGCTGAGTTCCTGAAAAACATCTACCATTCCTCTAAGTCCTAATTTCTCTTCTTGCAATTATTTGATAGGGGTTCTTCCACATGATATATTTGTTTTTTCCCTGTGCTTCCTTGACACGGAAAGTTGTCCTTATGCACCTGTACACTGAAAATTTGGTAGGTATCTGTGCTGAGTCAGTCTGACAGATTTGATGGGTCCCTACCCATCATTTGACTCATTCAGTCAGATCTTGAGAGAAAAAGCAGATGTCTATTGTATGCACACCAACACAGAGACCTGTTTTAGACAACAGCTAATTGAGGCAAACCCTAACAATAGTGTAAAGCACATGTCCCATTGTTAAATGTGCCTATATAGTTTGATGCTGTGCCGGGGTGTTCGACATTCACGCAGGGTCCAGGAACGCAGGGACGCCAGTATGATGCAAAGTCAAAACTTCTTTATTATCTATATCCTATGTACATGCATGCAGTACAGTACCTCTACTTTCAGCTACATCTACAAGCTACCAGTTCCACACATGTCTACACACTAACTGCACCGGTTTCACAGCAAAGTGCATAATTGTTTACAGCTGATGTCACCCTTTAATTGGCTATAGCTGTAAAGCTGGCCCATACTAAGACCTCATTGCTATAGTAACCTCTAGTGCTATTTTTACCAGCAAAACCTGTTTACTTTAAGTTTCAATGTTCTTTCTCATGTCCTTGTGCTTAGGCCCTTATCTACAGTCCAGCTTTGAGATATGCCTGCTGGACACATTCTGTGTCTGTCTCACAGCCTTCTCTCACGGTATCCAACAATGCTGCTTTAGGGATGTTAAGTAACATGAAACCCAAATATTAAACTCTAAGCAAGCTTTTAATTACTCGCTTATTTTCCATGTATGTGGGTTTTTCAACAGGCAATATTTTAAATCACTTCATTATTAAAACTTGCAGAAAAAAACATTCTTGTAAGATTTGGGAAAACATACACTTTCTCTCATACTCATACCTATGATCAGTCCTGTTCTTTCAGCTCTCCAACACAAAAACGGCATTTATACTTAAGAGAATGATAATCCTGTTTCAGCCACAAATAATTTGCTCTGCTCGCACTTTTCTTTTGGGATGGCAGAACTTAAGCCTAGAGTCGAGGCTACAAACCAGAGCTCCCTACTGCTCCAGCAAAGGGCTTGTCCCCAGCTCACAGAGGGCCAGGAAATGGCCTTCTGCCTCGAATCTGTGTTTCCAAATAGGGAAGACCAGACCAAACTAAAGTAATAATTGCACAGGGAAGCTGGTTATTTCCAACAATTCTACATTCTGCAAACTAATGTTAATTAATGTACTGTGAACCAGTTGTCTTGCTGGTCAGTTTTTCCAAAATGCTGGTTGATATTATGCCTAAGGACATTACATGAAGGTGAAACATTTTCATGGGAGGATTATGCTAACAGGAGAAAATGGGAAAACTTCCTGGGGGATGATAGAAAACACACACCAAACAAGTACAACTTAGCAGTGGGGATAATACCAGTTTCCTTCCTCTCTGCAGTTTAGGCAAAAAAATTCGAATTGATTCTTCAGATGAAAAAGTAGTCATGCTTGCTGATTTTAATAGGTGTTGTTTTCTTGAATATATTTGTCAAGTAGAAAGTCTTTAAAAATTCCCTCGGGGATTGGGTGAAAAGTGGAAAAATTAGAAACAAACTCATATTAGTCTCATTAGAAATTGTTCGCATGTGCCACAATTAAATTACTTGCAGTTGCTGTTACGGATTTTAATCCTATTGGAATTTCTCCTCCACCCCAACTCTGCCATGCTGCTCTGGGTCCGGACGCTGCACATCTTTCCAACACCCCTCCTCTGCTCCCCCAGTGGGGAAAGGCTCCGCGAGGGAAGGGGGGACGCAGAGCCGAGGGTTTTATGTGCCCACGGCTGCCCTGTGCAGAGCAGAGGGATGGAGGGAAAGGTGGTGAAGGGGTGGTGGTGGCAGCACTGTGGCACTACACACAGCCGTGCCAATCCCAGGGAGGGAAGACATTGCGGGGAAATGGGGACTACGAAAAGTGCATGTGAAAGAGGCCCAGGGGCTCTCTTGGGTTGGGTGCTGCTGGTGTGTGACCAACTCAGTGGAGTCAAGCATGTCCCGCTTCCCCTCTGGACGCTTCCCAAGCCTGTCCTCTTTGCCACACAGCCCTGTGCTCGGCTCTGCCACCCGGTTGCTGTCTTGCGGTCTTTACCGCGGCTCCCAGCAGGTTCTGGCTTGTTCCGAACTCCAGGCCAGCATGTGCCACCATCTGATACCAGTGCATAACCCCTACACCCTGTATCGCTTCCCTGCAGACTGCCATTACTGCCAGAACCTACGGGCAGACCCTGTCCGCTAAGGAATTTCTTTTTGCCTTCCTGCACCTCGGTGAGACAGCCTGCCTTGCACTGCCTGTGTAAGGGCCCTAGATGCCCCTGGCATTGTCGCAGCCCCTATCGTCTTGGCTGTAGGAGCACTCACTGGGTCACAGCTTCCCCTTTGCCTCCCAAGGCCATCGTGGTGCCTCCAGCTGCCAGAGGGAGTACTGCCGTGAACGGGACAGTGTTCTCTGAGTGTGACTTCTGGTTGTTCTTGAAAAACAATAAATTGTGTTAACCTCTGTTAGGTGGATCTGACATTTCTAATGAACTTACAAGCAATAAAGTGTTCACACAGGACAGTAACTGCGTAAAAAACCTTCTAATTCTGGCCTTCTAAATTTCCACAACCTTTTTTCTTATGTGGATATCCACTGGCAGTTTTTGTGCAGTAGAGGCATCACTTCAACAATTATATTAGATGATACCAAATTACCAAGATGGTAATTTAATAAAGAAAGGAAACCACTTTCTTGAAAAGATGAGCAAAACACCTGTACATTCTCTGTGGACAAAACCATTATTCTTTCTTTTCCCCCTCCTTATAGACACATGAAGATACAGAAGAAAACTATAGTTGAATGCTTACAGAGATTTTTCCCTTTCCTGGCAATTTTAATCAGATAATCAGGTGAAATCTTAGTTCAAAGTTCTAAAGTTTTATTTGGATCTCTTAAAAAAAGTGATTCAACTCCATGATTCTAGTCATGACGAAGATGAGAAATACTGCCTTTTTAAGAGGCAACTTCGCAACCCCATATGGCTACATAGAGTAAAACTGGCAGGTATGATTTGTGAAGAAAATTCTATCAGTCTTCAGGTACAGTGGCTCTCATTTTAAGACTGTCAAAGTCTGATACTTTTCCTTTATTTTCACTGCTTTAAAGTTCTTGTGACTCTAGGCTACTTTATTGTAGAAATGTAGAGTTCGGCACTGTGGCAACAATTATGTTGCATTGATCTGTTGAGAAACTGCTGCTAACCACAGCATTCATCCACAGATCCATACCAGCTGTATTGTAGTTAAACATTAACTTTTTGAAATTATAAATCCAAGAGATGAGAAGGCAATTTCAGACAAATCCAAATAAAAATCAGATAAAAGCAAAAGCAGAATTTCTTACAGATCAGTAATTCTGCATTTTGGCAACATCCTGCAATGGTTGGAGCTTCAGATAAGAAATTAAATGAAAAATCATGCTAAAGAGTAGGGTAAATGTGGGTAGGGTAGGAAGAATATGCATGCCATGTTTAACAAGGGCTTACATGTGCCATCAAAGTTCCTTGATATCACAGTGCAGGTGGTGAGAGACATCTTAAGTTCAGTTACTTTACATATAGAACTCTGGCCTAAAGGACAGGAGACATAACTGATAAGAAAGGTAGTGATTTCCTTTGAGGAAATAGGAAAGAAAGTCTATCCACTGCAGTATGGTTTGTCTAAATTGAAGAAAGTATTTATCCTATATATTGGATTTTTGCAGTAACAATATATGATAGTTTCTTCCTGTCCATAAAGGAAAAGGCCTGTTTTAATTGATATTAGGCATGTTAATTTTATCTGAAGTAATACATGACATTACATTTAAGTACTCTGTGTTGTTTGAACTTTTTTCATTTGAAGTATAGGGAAAAACTTCAATAAGTTTTCTTACGTAATGGATGATCTTTTCCTCTTCTTAGCTTTGCAATGGAACATCTCTCTAAGGCAGTACAAATTATTACCCTTTTCTCAGATACATTATTTCTAAGTGTAAGAGTGTTTTTCATTTTTCTGACAATAAATTCATACAGGGTTCCTAAAGATGAATATACATTATTACCATTGTTAACTTACACAAATTCTTATGTTGGAGATGAACACTAAAGTGCTCTTTATTTCTGGGAGTAGTGCCTGAAAGGTCTGGTTTGAGCCTTAACTGCTTACTGACTTAGCAAACACAACTGGAAAATATTAGGAGTGAACTGATGAAGTGATGGTCAGTAAAAGATCTGGAAGGAGATACACTAGACACCTTAGGTTTATTAATATTGATGAAAGAGGAATTGTCATGCTGTGAAAAATCCAGACAAAATTCTTTGAGGTTTTATATGTAGTTTACTTACCACATAACAACTGGAATTGAATACCCTAAAGTTGCTTTTTTGGTGATTTTTATTTAAATAGTGGCTTGTCTACTATACAAAGCTAAAGCTCATCAATGAATTTTTGATTTGATCATTCTTCTATCCTCTGTGAGCTCAGTTATGTCATCTCACAGTAAACCATGGAACATACTTTTTACATCCACTGCTCTGGCCCTGGACAAGTGCTAGCATGGAAACATAGCATTCTCCAGCAGGTAACTTGAAACATACTTCAGATCTGCGTGGGACTTCAAGACCTATTCACCTGGCCAATCTTATAAAATTTGGCAGCAGAAACCCACAGGTATGATTCCTTTCTTGTGCTTTCTGTTACGCTCCTTCTCTCCAGCTGCATCCCTGCTAGTCATGGAGCCAGAGGCCCATTCCCCAACTACTCCCCTTCATTAAGTCACAGCATGGCTAGCGCTCACAGAGTGTCCCCAAAACTAAAGGTTCCATGCCCAAAGGAGCACCATAACCTTATGCATTCCTAAAGAAAACTCGGAATTGAACCTAGCTCCTGGTACAGAATCTATGTGTTGAACATTCCCTGTCATTGATATGAAGCATTTCTTAACCTTGGAGACTAGATTAAAAAGATTTTTACAAATGATCTTTTGTTGCCTAGTGGTTCCAAACTCCCATCATTTCATGCATGAGACAACTTTAGTAAAGTATAGATTACTTTCCTGAGGTTCTAAGATGCAATAAAAGGTGGTATTTCTCATACTGATTTTTTTCTGGTGGCACTGACATTAGGAAGGAAGATTATGATGGGAACTTTAAAATAGACGAGAAGAACCATGATTAAATAAATCCCGTGACCTCAGAAAAACCAACAGAACCACCCCTGAACCCCTGAAGAAATCCAAACCTACAAAACAACCCACAATAAATAACCCACAGCTCTTTCATAAGAAAAAGATCAATTGTACTTAGATCCTACTGGACTTTATCCATCCAAACTACTTCTATAGATGCTGTTAATGTACTTGAGAAGGAGATTACAGATTTGCTTCCTTAGCAAATGGTTCAAAGGTTTTGTATTAAGACTGCTCTGGTGAATTTTTAATTTTTTTGGTATTCATCCTGCCTATTTGAATACTGCTGAGGGAAAAGTTTTGAGAGGTTTATTAGTAATAAGCTTTCAAACAGATTAGGTGTCAGAAAAAGATTGGACTTACTGGACTCCATGTCACACGTGGACCTCAGAAGTCCATTTCAGATTGTCTCCAAATATAGGATAGTACTCTCTTAAAGGAAAAAAAATCTCCCCTAGAAATTATAATTTGGCATAGTAAAGGGCTAAGAACATGACTCATGACAAAGTATTTTTGACAGAACTCTTGGATTTAATGGTCATATGTGGAGATCTGCTGAATAATTGCAGATTGAAACTACTCTTAGCCACACTCGCCAGAATGTAAATTAACCTAAAAATACAGACCAAGATTTTTGATCCTTGGAAAAAGTACAGTAAATTGCAAAATGATCAGTGGATTAACTGTGTATGTATATATATACACATACACATATATAAATACACCCATTTTAACAAACATTTAATATATAGTTGGAACAAGCTTTGGCAGAACCACTGAAGATCTTGTTTTTCCAAAACAAGAGGGGCTTAAGAAGTTTTAAGTAGAACAGCTACTCATACGTTTTTATTGTGGGAGTTCAAGACCCAAGAAGCATAGATTCTTTTCATCTGAAGCTAGTATTTTCATGTTCCAGCTACAGTTCTACTGGTATCGTTGCTTGTGAAGAAAACTTAGGGCTTTGGTAGTCTTCCTTTTACATTCAGCCTATTACATTCAGTACTACTTTGATTTAAAACTGTGTTGTGTTAGTATTTAAGATGTTTATAGTTATTAAGCGCAACAAACATTCTTCTTTTACAAATAACTGCTGTCAATTTCAGGATGTTCTTAGTACCTTATGACTCAGCTCACTCATGTAAACTGCAATAAACTAATAAAATATGTGAAATTTGTAAAGGAAGTCGAGCTAGACTCTTACATTCTAAGCATACTGAAAATGATAGGCTCAGTAGACTAACACAAAGAAAACAATCTTATCTACTATTTGTGTGATGACAAGCGTACAGGCTGTGACCAAGTATTCAGCAATTAAATTACTGGAGACTAAAAATTTTTTTAAAGTCATCCAGCATATCACCCTGAAAACAGTTTTGATTTTAAAAGAATTCTGAATCAAAATACTGCCTGGCATCTCTTGCTCTTGGCTTGATCTCAGTCGTCTGAGAATGAACAGATTTCTGCAGTTATTATTTAATAGTTTCTTGTAACAGGTTGGTGTTTTTTTTTTTTTTTTTTTTTTTTTTTTTTTTTTTTTTTTAAGTTT
>VYZS01060965.1:34898-46900 GCA_013400695.1 Neodrepanis coruscans
CAGTCATATCAATTAAGTTAAGGTAAACTCATTAAGTTTTACTCTAAATTATTATGAATCACTTTGGCAACTGTTACAGCCACATTGAAAGCCAATAAGGGAAACTAAGTAACTATATCATGCAAACAATTGCTTTTTCAAATGCCTGTATTTGAAAAATACAGTGGGAAACTGTAGCACAATCAATCAAAGTATTTTCAAGAAAAAGAAATAGGTAAGCTTGCTATTGCATAAGTATTATGTTGTAGTTTGTTGTGAGGAATAACAGAAGTAGTAAGAAAATTAAAAAATATTTAAGAAACCCTGAAGCATCATTAATGTTATCAAACATGATGATTGGAAGATTACATTAAAAATATCCAGTTAAATGCTTAAGAAAGTCACATTCGGATATACTTTTTGTGCCTGTTGTCCCACATCTCTTCCAGTTTGGTATTTCTCCTCAGTGAAATACTTACTCTAGCTGTGCTGATTGACAGGGAGTTTCCTTAAAGAGCTATATTAAATTCCATGCTACTAATGATGACCAAAAGTAGATGTATGATTCTTCAGTTTTTGTAAAGAGCTTAGACTGTGTAAAATATTTTGATTTTGACACCTTCTAGTGGAAGGTGTCCCTGCCCACAGAAGGGGTACTGGAACTAGGTGATTCTGTAAGTCACTCCAACACAAACGATTCTAAGATTTATGTTGTTTACACGGTCTCAGATAATAATTTTATTAGGTTCCATTTCTTGATTATATTGAGCAGACTGTAGGCTTTAACTTGGATGAAAAATCCAAATGTCCTCTGCACAACCCTGCCCACTGATCCAAATCAATCATGCACAGTGACAGATATGGAGTAATCAATTTTTTTTTTTTCATCAATGAAGAAATTATTACTTAGGTTGTCATGTGACAATAAAAGTCTAGTCTGGTTTAAAAAGTGCTTTTATCCTTCTAAAGCTGAGCTGGTTAAAAATCATGCTTAGAATTAAAGTGTTGAAGATTATATGCTATTGCTACCTGGAAAGAGGAAATATAAGAGAGTACATGTACCATTACACATGAATGATCTAAAGAATGGCAAAGAGAAGAAAAAACAAAACTATGGAGTAAACAGGATCTGCTGAGAGCAAAAACATTTTAGAGAAGGATGACAAAATCTGCCCTTCCCCGGAGCTCATGTTTAATTCTCTATGTCTGCTATAGATGGATGGAAGTGTAGTGGATACTTAAGTCTATCAGATCAGGGTGATATGTACCATCACGGACAGCATTATGCTGTGACACATTCACTTCCCAGATACAGTTTGATAAATGAATGAGAATGGTAGTACTGGTGAGCAATAATTCTCAGATGTGTAAGTTTTCTGTATCAAATAGTTCCCAAATCAGTTAGAACAGAAGACATTATTTGTGCTCTAGCTTTAAAAGGAAATGAGGAAATTACAGAGGAGTGACGATATAAAATAATCTTGGGAAAACAATCACAAGCCAGTTAATTATAAGTAGAGCAGCAAGCAAGACTGGATTTGTAGCCAAAGTTCAGATTTTGGAAGAGCCAACCTGAATAAATTTAAATAACAAGCTAGTGAAACCATCTGGACCAAGATGCTTTAATACTTGGCTATATAAAACATTTGGAAGTACTCCAAAACAAAGGTGGAAAACCTGCCCAGAAAAAGGGGAAAAATTCTTTGAAATTTATATTCTAAAAAGAGACCTTATAAGAAACAATGCCAGCTGTAACATCTCAATGGTTTTAAAAAGAATAATTAGAAGAATTTTAAAGACTAGAGCAAGAGGCAAATCAGTCACACAGGAAGTCAAATAAAAAAATTCTGAAGCAGTTGAGAATAAAATTTCAGATATTATTCAGCTAAACAAAGTAGAAATAAATAACAAAATAAAATGCTTAAAAGTTAAAGTGGAGGAGAGAACCAGCCTTAGTATTGTTTTGAAACTTGATCACCGTGTAGAATGAGAAGATTTTAGCAGAGTACCTCCCCATTTTTTTGCAGCTAACTTCAGACAAACTGGTCATTGCCCAATCCATTACAGGAGCTTGAGGCCTCCCCACCTCCCTCCCAGCATACACTCCTTGGACCAGTATCTTTGCATGTCTTCCCATGAAGTTTTATGCTTTCTCTTTAGTCCTATATGTCTTCTATTTTGAAAGTGAACTACTCTGCTAAGGGTGCTCTATGTAATTGCATACCCCATCACTTACCCTTTACTCACCTGTGCTTTCTGCTCTATATTTACAGTCTCCAAACTTGGCTTCAGTTGTAATGTGTCAATATTTGATTCGATGGGAAACCACTGGCTTCTATAAAGTAGGTGCATCACAAACCAGCTGTTTTTCACTGCTTCGTGTCATAACATAGGAAATGGTAAATTCAAAGAGAAGTACTATAATATCTTTCTGATAAAGGCCCACCTAATTTTTTCTTGCATTGTTCTTTAGGTGTTGTAGTTTTCATGACTCTTTGTTGTTTATCTTGTAGGACTATTTGATTTCAGTATTGCCTATTTTACGTGTTATGAATAAATGTTTTCACTTGATAGATATTAGGCATAAATCAGGCATATATATAATAGCAAGATATTCCTTACCTAAAACTGGAAAGTGAGACAAGCCTCACACATGGTACACCTCCCTGGCATATTATTTTCTGTACTCAATCAGTAACAGAGTAGGTAGCTTTACTCAGAAATCTCAGAAGTCACAGAAAACATGTCACAGCCCTATAAATTTGATATGATTTATTACTCGACTTGTTCTTGTTTCTATGGCTGGCTCCGATGCTGGCATAGGTGTAACTACCTTAGGTCTGACTGCACTTTTCATGCAGAAGTGCTGATGATTGGTGAGTTGTCTAGATAAGTATGAAAAATATACCTAGTTGTTGCAAGATGCCCTCCCCTCTTAAATTGCTTTGTTTTAAAATGCTGTTTTCTTTCATGGCAGTTTGTTGGCCAAAATAGGAATCTGATGCTCTGAGATGCTACCTGCTTCTGCCAACGGCTACTTCTTCTCTGAGGGCACTTGTTTAATTAATGCCTGATCCCTCTGTTTTACTATCTGATGCAAAGCTAATTGTTTTCAGTTCTCTTCATCCATTTACTCAAAGTGCTTGCTACTGAATAGCTGAATGGGGTCATCCAACTAATTTTTGTTTCTTTAATTATTTATTGATTGGAAATAGATTGGAAAAGATGATTTCATCGTTTAACACATTTTTATGAATAATCACAAACACACACATACACATACACATACACATGGATTGTAGCCTAATGATTTCTTCCACTGCCCTCCAAAATATATATAGGTTGCTGCTCTCACTCGTGATTCCTTTTCTGTCATGTCGTAACATAAGGATGATATGTCATAAGACCTGAAAATAGTGCAGGAGCACAGATGGCCAGAGGGTCACAGTAGCAGTATGTGGTCTGGAGTGGCAGGCAAGGCTGAGGGAAACAGAGGGAGGGCGTTGTTCTTTCTTCCAGCAGTACTGGAGGAGTGCAGTGTCCTTCTCCAGGGCATGCCACAGAGCATTGGGAAGGGTGAGTCTTTGCTGGTCAGCCGAGCATGTTGCGTAGCCTGTCTTGAACTATGAATGGAGAAATTGATGCAGATACAGACCTTAAGTATTTTTAGTGACCATGGAATCAGTTTCTTAGGAATAAAAATGGAATTAAGTAATTTATGGTGTGGATGAAGTTTAGTATTTGCAATGTAATCACCTGGGACTGAAGGGGGATTGTGGAATTGTTTGGAAAAGAACATGGATATAACTACTTCACTATAGATAATAGGTAAATTCTCCTCTGTGACCTAGGCTATGAAATCATAACTCTTTTCTTTGAAGCCTGTTTCTGTCTTCCCTGTGACATTAAAATTCTCCCATCATTTCACATCTGAGTTAGGGTCTATGAAGGGGTGTACTAGAAGAAATCCACAGCATGACCCTTTTTTTCTCAAGTTGCTCAAAAGTGTTAAAGGCAGAAGCCACTCAAATTAATCTCTACATTCGGTGAGAACGCATCTTTCTGGTAGTAATACAAGTCTTAAAAAACCCAAAATATAAACAATGTCATCTTCATTTGTTCACTCTCATGCTTATAACTGTTATTATTCAAGTTAAATTTTCCAGATAAAGGGCTCCAGTTAGAGTATGCTACTTATTGTCATACCCATATGGTTGTTTGTAATACAAGCCCCTTCTCCCATTTCTACTGCCAGCTAAGAGGTCTATATTGACCTTCTATTTGTAAAGTATTGTGCAATGTTATCATCATGTGCTTTCTGTTGCTTGTTTAGGAATGCAAGTGATGGTTAATTGAGAAAAAATTAGCTGTTTGGAAGCAAAATAATGAAACAAACCTTTAAAATTTGCTCAGAAAGTCAGTGAAGTTTACTATATGATGACGTAACAATTAGCAGTGACACTCTTAAATGCAGTCACTTAAAAAGAAGGCAATTAGTAACTGAATGCATCTTGCATACTGTGCTTGCTGTAAGCATGCATATTTATTTTGCCAAGCTCTTGAATAGTGAATTAGGACAAAAATACTTGTCAACCACTTTTTTTCCTCTCCATTCTTTACCAAGAAGCATGTCTATCTTTAAAGTATAGGTCATTTTTGAAATTGCTTCTTTCATGCTCTATGGTTTTATTTCTGGAGTGTATTTTGTGACATTATATTGTGTTATTTTATTGCTAGAGAAATGCAGAGAGCATTAGGCATACCAAGTGTGTCTTCTCTATCTGATAAATATTTTCAAAAACTATTTCTGTTGCCAGTATTATCACAAAGTGTGAAAGTGTCTATTCCTTTCTCCCTCTTCTCCCTCTAAATTTCTTGAAAAACTCTGTGGATAATTAAAATTTGATTTAGTCTGGGTACTTTAACAATTGAGATTTTGTAATAAATATACACAGAGGTAGACCCAGACCACTGAGAATTTCTCAGGTGGCTTCTCAGCTTTTCAAAAAGAGATATTTTTACCTGTCAGTGCTATTTTAACTGACATTTTTTCACAGGATTTCAAATGTATTATTTTAGTTTGGGTTATATTTTTTTTAGGATGACATAAATCTCGCTTCCCACTGAAGCCTGAATTACCTCATTAAAGGGAAAATTTCAGTTTAGAATGAATGTCTACGTGCACATGGGCCAGAGGGGCTACCATTTTAGCCAACAGCATTTCAAATTCTCACAGTTTCTCATGGCTAAGGATTTAAATGCAGAATGTAATATTGTCTGGTCTCTTTTCAAAAGACAAAATTCTATCCTTGTGCTTTGTGTGATTGTGTTATTACAGAAAAAAACCCCAAAACAACTCTCCACCTTCCCTCCCTGGCCAAAATGGCAAATGCNATTATCACAAAGTGTGAAAGTGTCTATTCCTTTCTCCCTCTTCTCCCTCTAAATTTCTTGAAAAACTCTGTGGATAATTAAAATTTGATTTAGTCTGGGTACTTTAACAATTGAGATTTTGTAATAAATATACACAGAGGTAGACCCAGACCACTGAGAATTTCTCAGGTGGCTTCTCAGCTTTCAAAAAGAGATATTTTTACCTGTCAGTGCTATTTTAACTGACATTTTTTCACAGGATTTCAAATGTATTATTTTAGTTTGGGTTATATTTTTTTTAGGATGACATAAATCTCGCTTCCCACTGAAGCCTGAATTACCTCATTAAAGGGAAAATTTCAGTTTAGAATGAATGTCTACGTGCACATGGGCCAGAGGGGCTACCATTTTAGCCAACAGCATTTCAAATTCTCACAGTTTCTCATGGCTAAGGATTTAAATGCAGAATGTAATATTGTCTGGTCTCTTTTCAAAAGACAAAATTCTATCCTTGTGCTTTGTGTGATTGTGTTATTACAGAAAAAAACCCCAAAACAACTCTCCACCTTCCCTCCCTGGCCAAAATGGCAAATGCTACTGATAAAAGTCTGAAGAGTTATGAACCCATTCCAGTATTCTGTGTAACTCAGAGATGGTGTTTCAGAGCATTAAATGCACTTGTTCTGCGCCTCCTTTATTGAAAGAGAGAGGTTGAGTTGGAGTATATGTCAGGGCATATAACTTGTGTTGCAAGCAAATTCTGCAGATGTAACAGCCTTCACTTCAGAAAAACATCTCCATTTGCTATCTCACATCTTCCAGCCTGAGTTCCTCTCATATCAAGATGATGGACTTTATGAAAACTTATTCCACAAAAATATTTTTGTGTCTCAAATTGAGCTCACAGGATACAATTCCAACAGAAAAATTATTTGTTTGGCAGAAGTAATCCCATCTTGGAAAAAAATTAAATGGAGTGGTTATGTTTGGTTGAGTAGCTGAGTCTTGGGAATGTATACAAGGCCTGCATGCATTTATTTCCTTCAACATTTTTTTAGATCAAAGCAGGTCATCATTTCATGGGGAGACTGTGAAAAGTTAAAGCTCAGTTAAATTAAATTTACAACTCATCCTTTTATTCTGCTAAGCACAATTCTAAAATTCTTTTTAATAACTATTTTACTGCAATTTAATGTCATATGAATGCAAACCAATGCTTCTTTTGAAAAACATTCATTAAAAAACAGCGATAAGGACCTATGCTGCAACTGTTTTTTTGTAAAGTAGCCAAGAATTTCCTAATATATAATAAAAGTCTGGGTTTAGCTGTGTTTTGAAATATTAGTTTATAATATTTTAATCTATTTCTAAAGGTGAAAAAATTACTCTTAGTTTAATGATGTAATGTCTCAAAGAAAACCTAGTCAGAGAAAATGAAACATCTTAATCTTAATTTAGGTCCTTTAAAATAAATACATATCTTTTTATTGAGATAACGTAGCAAAAGAAGTAATCATGCTGGAACCATTCCTAGATTTAAATAAAAAATATTGATTTATGTTGCATACTTTGCAATCAATCTTTGGCAACTCTTTTCTCAATATTTTGAAAGAACTCTCAAAAGAAACTATTTCTTTTATGCCTATGTAAAGATATTAAATTGTTGTGAAGACATAAAAGTCTATAATACACATTGAGATATCACTAGGCATTTGATCCATGTACCTCTTTACAAATTCACAGAGTGATAGTAATAGAAATGGAAAGATTTTGGAAGCTATGATTTCCAGTGATGCAATGGAGCAAGAATCTTCTTGTGCAACAGAAATTAAATGACAATTAGAAATAGAGAATAGGGAAGCTGTTCAATAATTCTACTGAATCTGATTGAGTTCTACCAGAAAATAAGGTAAAGTGCAGAGTTTTCTATCTTTAAAAACCAATATTTTAAAAACCAATTTTATTGTCCCATGAAAAAAAAAATCCTGTGCAAAGGTAGCCTAATGTTAGTTTAGAATATTAGATTAGATGCAACAGTAAATGAACAGGGAATGACATCTTTCAAAGCCTCTGTTAAAAAAAGAAGTTAAATTCCATATTTTATGAAAGCCTTATAAATGCTTTGTTCTTAAATTCTGCTGATTCAGAATTGACAACTAGTCAGAAAAGAAACTGACATACACTGCTTTGACACAATAACATGTTTTTGTTTGCTCTCTTCTAGAACTATGATTTGTAACATAAAGTCTCCTTGGAAATAGATATTGACTAGAGAGATAATTTAACCAGAAGCTAAAAATAAATCGAGAATATTCATAGCTGAAAATAAATTAAATGCAAAAAGTGGGATAATTTTATATTCTAAAGGTTAGTTTTGTTTAAATTATTGCTATAGGTACTAATATAAAATTAATATAAAATTTTATAAATTTTACAGCTAAAGATTTTGTACTCTGCAGAACTCCATAGTATGTTGCTCATAAGACTTTTTAATTCTGCCCCTACTGAGATTCCTTGCTTCTTTTCCTCTCCAAACACTTCTATACACCTCTTGCCAGCAATTCCTGTTGATGAGGACATAGTAACCACACAATATGTAGCTCCATTACAGATAGGGGAATTGTATGACTCAGAGCTCTAGATAATTCATACTGATTTTGTGCTCAGGCTTAAACATTTTTTTCTGTTGCTGTATTATCTTGAGACTGGAAAAGAATCTCAGAGTCCTGGTGGACAAAATAATGTGGTATCTTCACATGCTAAATGATGAAAAGAGGTTTGTGTTTCCAACTTTTTACCAGCTTGGGTTGGTGGGATTTTACTGCTTCAATCTTTTTTCTTTCTAGAGGACTAGGTATATAACCATCTTATTTCACATATAGGAAAACAGAAGCACAAGGTAATTTAAACTTAGGTGAAGAATAAGATTTTTGTAACTTTTCATCCTCCAAATGATTGTCTTTGCATGAAAAGGGTTATGAAAAGCAGAAAAGCATGAAAAAGCAGAATAGTAGGACTATAATAAATCAAGAAAAAAAGGCTTTGGCTTGAATACAACATCTCCTGAGTATGTGGGCTTAAAAAGATCATGATTTTTTCTATAATCCATGGGCTGTGAAATGATCAACTCTAGCATGTGGTCTTCTTGAATTTAAAACAATATATGGGAAGTAAATTAGACTTCTTTTTAATGTTTGAACATAGCATAGAAGACCAAAGATATATATCAAGGATAAAAAATTAATCCAGCAGAAAAAATTCCTGCTGTAAATGTTCAATATGTCCTCTCATCTATGCTGCCAAGTACTCCATCCCAGCTGAGGCAGGAAGCAATCTTCACCATGTTTCTGTAGTGAATGAATGACTCAGCTGAAGACAAGAACAGCATCTGAGTTTCAAAAGCTGGTGACAAGCACAAAGAGAGTTTGGAGAATGAAGTGATTTTGTCCTGGGAAGATAATTAAATTACCACTCCCTCTGGTATTCTCCACTACATGACAGAACCCACTGTACAGATTGAACTTCTGAATGGACTAATTCTTAAGGCACAGATTATCCCTGGTGGAAAATGAGACTCTTATCATTCCACAAATGGCTCTGGAGGAGGAATAGTTGCATGCCTTTTCTTTACGCAATTAGAAGATTTCTGGTATTTGCCTATATTTGAAATTCAGAATTCATATACAGGTATGAATTCAACCTCATTGCCGATAAAAATCTGCAGTAAAACATTTGTTGATGGATTAATATCAGTGGTAGTAGTTAATTCTAAGTTCCTAAACTGTAATGAGTCTCCAAAAAAGATGGTCTGCAAAAGTAGGTAAGTTTGACAGGAAAAGCTGAAAAGTACTTCGGGAAGTTATTTATATCTTATCCGAGTTTCAGATGCAATTGAACAAAACAACAAAACCCCACCAGGCAGTGCAGAACAATTTCTTTTATTTTTAGACAAAGGTGAACATGACCTGGAAAATCAAAACTGAGTTTATATTAAGAACAAAAATACTCAAATTCTGGGCTATGAAGAAGGACTTGTCATGTAATGGAGATGGAAAATGGTCCAGTTCAAAAGCTGCGTTTTCTATGACTGCTGTTTTCAAAGTTTTAGTTCTAATTCTAATTATGAATCTAAATACTGTTTCAGACTGATTTTTGCTTTGTATTAGTTTGGCTTACTGGCATTACTACTTATGAAGAGTGGAAAAAAATACCATTTTAACTTCCATGAACTAGGTGAGATTATCTATATCGAATTAATTTAATCTCTCCTACTCCCATTTTCTTTGAAACAGGACTTGTTTATTGTTACAACTTATGTCCTTTAACTTTTACCTGTTTTCTTTCCTCAGAGGCTTTCCTGTTGCTCCTTTTTCTTTTTGGTGTCTTTTGTTACCTGTTAATCTACAGGAAATAATGGAATGCAGGGAAACCTTTACCAGGTCATCTCTCAGAGCTGTATAGGGACAGCAGAGAGGGGTGGGTCCCAGTGTGTCCTTCTTGAACCTCCTTTGTACTGTCTCCCAGGGCCTTCCACTTTGTCTCTTCTCAGCTTTAATATTCTTTCTGTAAATTAATATTTTTTGAATATTCAAGGCAACCAATGCCTCGAATAAGTACAATGTGACTGAAATGTTTTTCAAGACTCCATTATTCAACTTGACATCTCAACATGTACTAACCAAACGAATTTTAAAGTATTTTAAATTATACTAAATAAAGAAGTCCTGCTATTGGACAAGATTGAATAATACATTGACTTTTCCATGTGTATGATTTGTTCACTTTTTTTATACTGTCTTTTTTCCACACTAGCACAAAACACAGGATTCTTCCGCAATGTCTGTATTCTACCTCTGAAGATCCACCCTTTACTA
The DNA here is from genome assembly GCA_013400695.1 of Neodrepanis coruscans. NCBI lineage: Eukaryota > Metazoa > Chordata > Aves > Passeriformes > Philepittidae > Neodrepanis > Neodrepanis coruscans. The sequence continues at coordinate 45,125 of VYZS01060965.1, forward strand.
GGGGTAATTATTCTCCTCTGCTTGTTATGAAGAGTTAGAGGAGGAGAGATAATCCGTTTCAGCAGCTCTTCCTCCACTCCCATGATGTTATTTTTTCTGTTGTGAAAGTTTTGGGATTTATTTACTGACTTTTCCACATCCAAACATTTAAGGCTGTAAGGAAGAAATTATTCTTTAAGTTTCTTTAAAAGATATGTTTTGAAGTCCTTGTTTTTCAGTTTTCTCTTCCAGTAGACTATGGTGTACCATATAGCAGGTAAATTAACTTCCTCTTGAGTTTCTCAGATTTTTTTTTAAACAGTGTTTTCTAATTAACTTTACTGTTTCTCATGTAAAGATTGGGGTTGCATGTAATCATGTCAACAGCATCCCTGCTGGGTGTGAAACAGTTGCTGTGATTTCTGCTTATCTTGCAAGTACTAGTCACATAACTTCTGCTCAGCTGTGAAGCAAAAGACAACCAGATAAAGAGTTATATCTTCTGTGTAATCCAAGAAAATGTGCCAGCTTTTTGAAGGTTGCTAGATGAGTGCAGACTGTCACCAGAGATGTTTTGTGGAAAAGAGTCACTTCATTCTATTGCTTTAGATTAACCTCTTCTGTAATGTCTCTAGAAGCTCAGTATATCCTTGGGAATGTTTTTAAATAGATGTGTAAACAATCCTTTGGTGAATTAAGTCAACAGCCATTTCAATAGTACTGTGATAATACAGATATAACAACAACAACCTCCTATCTACAAAAAAATCCCATTAGAATTTGGAAACGTTTTCATCCTGCTTGTTGAGGAATACATTCAGTACAGGTAGCTCGGTTTGCAGCTGCAGTGTGAGCTGCAGGTTGAGCTCTGGGTGGCAAGGGTCCATGGCAAGAGGCTGTAAACTGCCGACCTTTTGCATAACAAAGGGCTTGGGAACCTGTACCCCAGCCAGGAGATTAGACACCCGAGATACAGCAGAAGCAGAAGACTCCCAGACATTAACCCCCTTAGAATATAAGGGTATAAAAACCTAAGGATTCATGTGTTCCTGATCCCTCATTGAGGGAACCTAGCTGGAGTTGTTATTTAGTTATTGCATGAAGATTAAACTGCTTGAAGGATCTGGATATCTGAGACTGTTACGGGAAACCTGGGACTGAGCCAGTAAGGAAACCTGGCCTGACTGTGTGAGTGTGGTGTGCGTAGCTGTGAAGGTGGTTCAAGTGTGACTGCCAGTGTGGCTCCTGGATGGTTAGACAGGGAAGTTTCTTAAACATGCTGCACATCATCAGAGACAAAAAGTGGGCAGCACTCTGTACAAAAACAGAATCACAGAATTGCAGAGTTAAGGTTGAGGGTTGAAGGGATCTCTGGAAGTCATATTGTTCAACTTTCTTGCTCAAGAAGGGTCACCTAGAACCAGTTGCTCAATGTGGTGGTTTTACCACAAATTCAGTGATTTTGGAGCAGAGACTCTGAGAGAAATCACAAACACACCCCAGAAATGAAGAATACACACCAAAAACCACAGTTTATTTTGCGCAAACACCAAAACCCGACAAATAAAGTGCAAAACAGACAAACAAATTAAATTTTTCCAGGGCCCGCGTTTGAGGTGAGGACGCTCTGGAGATAGTGCTTGTCTCTCTCTCCCTCTGAGCCCGGCTGAGAGACTCCAGGGTAGTTAGCAGGGAGCACGTGTTCTCAAGATCCCCTTGGCCATGAACCTCTGCCCGGTTTCGACTGAGGAAAACAAAAACCGCGCACCCCCTTCCCTCCCTTTTAGCCCGAGGAGA
>VYZS01060968.1:1045-15200 GCA_013400695.1 Neodrepanis coruscans
TGAATAATACTGAGCTTGAGGTAGCACCAGATAACCAAATTACACATGCAAATGAACACATTATGATGGACTGCAGCAGAGTAAATGAAAAATACTACTCACCTTCCAGGAGAAAAGAAATAGTTTTTAAATGAACCTTTAATTTAATCTATCTCTTTAGAATATTATCTTAAGAGAAACCCTTATTACCCCTTGGGAAATATATGCATAACAGAAGCTTCCAAGTTATGTCTTATGAAAATATTCAAAATAGATGTGAACACACACCCTTGGTTTCCATAAATGTCAACATTTATTTCTAGTAAATATTGTCCTGTGCTTTATCTTTGCCAGTTGGTATCACCTCAGACCAATAAATTTATGCAGGAGTCCATAACTATTTTCTGCTCTCATTAGATTAGCAACGATTATGAGTGACTGCTGCATAGACGTACTGGATGAAGTCTGAACTCTTCCCCCATGTGATATATGCCTCACACCACTTCATGATCCCTCCCAGGAGATATTTTCCTGCTCTCAAGCAGTATGGATGTTCCTGCTAACCCAGGAATGCACAAGGTCTGCTCCTGTCCTCAGGTCAAATCGACCACCAAGCATTTATTAAGAATGGATTCTCCCATAACTAGAAGGGACATCTTACAGCCTACATTGCCTTTCTACACAAATCTACCTGGATGACAGGCAGTAATCACATATACTAATCATGTAGACCAGAGGCTAGGATAATTTAACATATTTTCTTCAGAATGACCCTAGAAGATGCAGAATTGCTATGCCCATTTCTCAAATGAGAAACAGTCTGTATGTACCAATACCACACAGGTTTTTTGCTGTAAGTGTGATGAATGGCAATCACAGCCAAAAAAGTGGTTTCATATGGAGATAATACCCTGCTAAAAGGAAAAGACTAATTTCACTGTGAGACTGCACTAAACATACAGGGTCCTGCAAAATAGACTGCCCAAGTGCAGGGAAGCAAAGGAATTCACTGGTTTCCTAAATAAGACAATACTGGCTGCAGAGGGCTCATGGCCATGACAAATAGAAAAGTGTCAACTTTACATCTGCCCACAGGCCTCTTTTGGAGAAGAGAACCTTGGAAACCTTGAGCTGTTTTCCATTGCAAGAAGCCCCTGGTGATGATGAGAATACACAAAATGCCCAAATGAATTGTTGCTGGATTGTACCAGGTGTGCCTTAGTTTGCTGGCATGAGGTCCCCTCAAACCAAGACTGAGGATCTGAGAGGAGAAGGATGGAAAGATGAAACCAAGAACGACTTCATTATAATGTAGGGAAGGACAAAAAAAGGAACAAAACCCATTGAACATAAACTACTAAGGTGCCCCTGAATGAAAGCCTACTCCTGTTTCAGGAGGATAGAAATTAGCCTTGAAAACATATAACAGTTAGACTCTTAAACTTCTATTGTCCATAAGTAAGGAACACTCAGTGGAATCCTAGGAAAACACATCTTGTGCTACTGGTGAAAAAGAAATACTTGTTCTGTGGCAAAGCAATAACCTGAAAGAAAAGAGAGACTGGGAAGCCACTGTGGTAACTGAGCCCAAATAGCAATTGCAGTGAAATGTCAGGGAATCCTGACTCTGTACAAGTAACAATAAGTTCAGTGATACTGAAGCTCTTCTCTAAACATGCTATAACAGTGATGCATTTTCACTGTTCAAGTTTGTGCTGTCAATTCATATAGATGGAAGAAGTTAAATGAATGGCCTGACCTTGGAACTTGGCCTGGAAGGTATTCTTAGTCTCAGCACGAAAAGCACTGTTCACTTTGCATAGCGAAGACTATGAGAAACCCAGGGATGTGCTAGTGACCAGCTTGGGGTTTCTTCTCTCTTAAAGGCACCTCAAGTTTCAAATTGAGTCATTTCACCATTTGCTACAAATATTCTCCAAACCCCATGTAATGTTATATCATTACATCTGATCCAGTACTTTTTCCACCACGTTGCTGCACAGACTGAGAAGTCAAGAATGATAGAACAAGCTTCAGCTAAAACCTTCACAGATTGAAGGAAGACTAAGACCTGGCCTTGTAGTGCCTGTAGCCTTCTGCTTGGAATGGGTTCCTCCTGCCCTAAAGCCTGCAGTAAAGGACAAATGCAGCAAGGAGAACCTCCCATGGGAGCATGATAAATCTACTCACTCCTTTCCACAGGGTGGATGGAGTGTTTCTGAAGATGCATCCTGTGTCCTCAATAACAGTGGCCAGTTTGTTGTCTGAAAAGTGGAAAATAGCTGTCGCCTAGACTACTGTTACTGGAGCTTTTCTGATATGGATATTGGACATTGATACTAGTATAGAAGACAAAAATGGGCTATGTTCTCTCTCATCTTTCAGTCTCTGTGCTAGCTTACTCTGTTGGATTGGAGTCTGAACTGAGTCACTAAATGTCTTCACTACAGTTGGCCACATGTAGATGCTGCTTTTAAATCCTTCTCAATCCTATTTAAAGACTTCAGTCCTGAACTTTGTGGGGACTGTGTAAATAACTGGTGTTTGAAATGCTGTACCCTGTCTTCTAGATTAGCAGCCCATTGGGTTTTCAGCAAGGAGTCAGGGAAAGTCCCTGGTGCTCTCTGCACCCGCATTCCAGAAGGGCAGACAGGTTCAAGCAGACACTTAGAGTGGGAGTGCAACAGAGCATCAGTGGCTATGATGTAGCAGCTCACACCAAATCCAAATCCATCTTTGCTCCCCGTGGCCCTGTAACTAGGAGCCACTCTTCCCAGAAGTGATGCAATCCTTCCTGTCTGCTGGAGATTGACCTCCTCCCCAGGCTCCTTCTGCCATCTGCTCTCCACAGAGAGCATCAGACATGGGGTAACCAATCCCTGAGAACACACACCTGCACCACTGTGGGTGGTTCAAGACCAAAACCCTTACAGTGGGCAATTGGCCAAGTTCATGTCCATCCCAAGCAAGAGGAATGATGCCACTGCTGAAAAGTAACACAAAAGTAACACAAAATATAGAAACATTCTCTGATGCTTTCCTCCCTCCCAATCCAGCATAAATTATACATCATAAGGCAGAAGAGGTATGAGCCAGTTAACTTTTCCCCTTTGCTCACTCACCTGTCCCCTGGCTGTGTCTCCTTGCCAGGATGGGAAGTCCAGGTTCCAAAGACCCAGACAGTTGCCTCTCAGGTTGTGTAGCTCAGCTGGAAGCAGAAGGACCAGGTGGCATGAAACCTAGTCTGGTGAGAGCTCATCTGTGAAGTGCAGAGAGCTCAAGACATTATTTGAATTTGGCAGCCCCCCTCCAAGCTGCCCACTTTCCTTGGAGCAAGAGTGAACTTGGAACCTGTCGCAGCTGGAATCTGGGATCCACTCTCCCCTGTGTGATGCTCCAAAAAACAAAGGAATAGAGCCTTCAAGCTGTAGAAGGCCTTCCCTTAAAGTCACTGAGATGAAACAAAAAAACCACAATTCACTGAAAATACAAGGCCAAACGTTTTTTATCTTTCACATGTACAGTACTGTGCAATATACCTTCTGCAAGTGCATTTTAACCATTTTGTTGCATTCTGTTGTATTTAACCTTATTGTTGATGATGGTTTGTGCCCATTTTGGCTTGTATTTAACTTTGCACAAAAGATCATACTCTGCTTTGGACGTAATAATAATAAGAAGTTTCTTCCTTTTTATTTGTGCATATCATTACTGTTAAACACAAGCTGCAATGACAATGGAATTGATGGCTGAATAGGATGTATTTTAATTTAAGTAATATATCCATTAATCTAAAAGCTCTCCCTTAAAAGTCTGTACAATTTATTTATTGGAAAAATTCCAGAATAATTGTGCTCAAAATTCTGCTCTAAATGATAATATGTCAGACATTTAAATCTCTCTTCTGGCAGCTTTTCTTTTTGCCTTTGAATGCTACTGACATAAGAAGACATTTCTCACAAGTTTGACATGTAATAAAAAAGAAAAAAGAGAAAAGAAAAAGAAAGAGGGACTGATGCAGAAATCACAGCAGATGTAAAAACACCACAGATTCAGATCTGTTCCATTCGCTGGAGTAGCACATCCCAGATTTGTCACAGGTTTATGTTAGGTTATGGAAAATGCAAAGGATTAAAAAGGCTGAGGGAAGCATATGTCATGCAGGCAGAGGCAGCTACAAGACAATCTCCATCTAAGAGCACAGAGGCACTGCACTCAGCACAAGAATGTGTTGGAGGCAAAGCTAAGCTGCAGCAGCTGGGGCTGGGACAGAGAGGTGCAGCTGCTCTAGAGGAGGTGGAGGAGCAGGCAGCATTCCTGAGTTTGGAAAACAGCAAAATCCACCACGCAAACCAAATAAAAACTGGCCTGTGCCGCGTGTCCTCTCACCCCCACATTTGTACTCACCAATTTCAGAGCACAGGGGAATGGGATGGGGTCAGAGCTGCCTCCAAGCCTGAGCTCAGCCTTCAGAGAAGGGCTGCTACAAGTTTGCCCCTTTCTCGCTGCCCGCGAAGAGCATGGCTCTTCTAAGCATGTCTCCTCTAAGGATGTGCCATCAAGGATGCACAAACACATCTGCATGTGCTTTTCTGTGGGCCAACAAACCCATCTAGTCTTCTGTACAGACTTCTTTCAGGGTGGAAAGACCAGAGATATTTGACAGCTGTTGTCATGCCATGTTGTTTGTGTTTCACTGGGCAACATATGCAATCCCCAGCAACTCCAATTAGGTCATATAAAGTGCCTAAATAAGGCAGCATGGTGCTGCTCCCCTGGGAGCACAGCCATGAATTTGGGATGCCACAGCTCCTTTCAGGCACATTTGTCCAGCTTTTGCCTCCATCAAACTGGGTATGAGGTGGTTGTGCAAATACCAAGGAGGTGTGGCTGCATGAGGGTGAATATGTCTCTCCTAAACAACAGCAGATTCCTGACCAGACAACACCACAGAGCCCTGTGAGTCAGCACAGGTGAGTGAGGCCCACTCAGGCAGACACCCTGGTCTTTCATTGTCCCCGTGGTACTCACCTGCCAAAGTCAGCCAGCCCCCAAGCATGGCCAAGACTATGTGTGTGAAAATCAGGCATAGCAGCCCAGCTGCACCCCAGGGCCAGACCACCACAGCCAGACCCTCCACCCTGCTACAGCTTTTTGGAAGGGCTTGGATCTGCACTGACCACATTGAGAAGCCGCCTTGTCTGCTCTGGCCAGAACAGGTGGATGTCCCCATACCACAGCAAGTCCTCCCCTGGGCTGGGTACAGAGCAGCACTGCAGTGAGACCCTGAAGCCATCCAGAGCAGCATTGGTGGGAAACACTGGTCTCCCCTTAACCCACTACACATCGAGGTTGAGTAGTGACAATGAAATCTGGGTTAGGATGCAGCAGCTCTTTCCTTCCTCTCTCCCATGCAAAGCCAAAACACCCTTAGCTTTACCCAATATTTCTGCATTGCAGCCAGCTGCCTATTCATTTGGATTTAGGGTAATTGTCAATAAGAGTTCAGAAAGTAGTTGTATGAAGCAGCTATTTCAGGAAAGAAGAAGTTGCTTAGGTTTTGGAAGCACTCTCTCCTGCCTCCACCTATGGGTTGTACCTCCAAGGCAAGCTGGTTTCTTAAGCAGTGGATGTGAAGCTGCACCAGCAACAGGTGTCCAGCAGCTGAAAAATTTTCCACTCAACTATCTAGCTCAGTGGTGAGAACAATACTCCCAGCAACTCTCTACAGAGCTAAACAAAACCCACTTCTCTTCCTTGCCAAGAGGGAATTTCTTCTGGAAGATGGAACTGACTCTACAGTTTCGCAGTACTTGCACGTGGACATAAACAGAAAAGAGTGTGGCTCTCTTCCAGCCACAGCCCCACGGGGTCTGAATTTCTCCACAGTTAGGGAGGGTCAGGAAAGGCAGCCAGCCCTTTGTGTGTGGCCCAAGCCTGATTAGCTTCTTTTAGTCTTCATCACTCAGCCATGCCTCTCATCTGCACCCCTTCTGGATGTCTCTCTCTCCCTTCTCCTCACTCAGCTCCTCCTCTCATAGACTGATTTTGTGACACATCCAAAGGAAGGCAGTGAAAAACACACTAACTCCTGCCTGCACAACATAAAACGTTCCCACTTTTTGCCACCCATAGAGCTAAGTAAATCCACCTGCTTTCTACTACATGCGGCATACTGATCATGACAGTCTCCTTACAGTCTTGTGCAGAGAAACACATTGTTGAGAGATAGCCATGCTAAATATCTGATACAGAGTGCATGGAAGGAAGTCACTCATCGTCAGGTATTTGGTTAGTTCATAAGGCCCCTGCAGACAGATGAGGACTTTACATGCCTCATTCTTCTCATTCATGCATTCCTGTCTTTTCTTTTTCCTTGTCTCCCTCTTCATTCCCAGCACCACCCAATGCCCACTCCAGGTTTCTGCCATAATCTAGTGTATTAAGTACAAGGCTGATTGGCAGCTTTTACAACTGGGAAGTCAATTCACACCTCTGCAGCTGGCTCAGCCCATACCACCGAAGCCTTCAGTGGCTCTTTTTTCTCCAGCTAGGAAGAAGCTATGATTATCCACTTTTGGGAATACGTTATTTTCACTTAATATACCTAAGAACAGCATGGGGTGTTGTTACATTGGAAGTCTAATGTGAGAGAGCATGTGTACGGACTGCTTTGCTCAGCCACACACAGCTGAATGAAAGCCATAAAAGATTTGCATCCCCTGGGACTAAACTAAAAGAAGCAGCATCAAGATGGCATCTGAAGCAGCCCATCTATCTCCCTCCCAGAAGGGCACTAAGCAGCTACACTAACAGCAGCTGACAGTGGAAAAGTTAATGGACATATGCATTAACCTGCATAAGCATGCTTAAGCTAGGAAAGCTCTGAAGAAATCAAAGGGGTTAAGTTTCTAGGCCTTCTGTTTCAGAGGTCATGAAACCAGCTCCAATGACTCAAGCTCTGTCATGGGATGACCATAAGGCATCATGTCACACCATCATGTCTTCTACTTCACTCACCAGTGCAAGCCTGTATATGTATGTGCATACATGTGTGTTTCTGCATATGCTGCTCAAACTGATATTTTTAATTTCTCCCGACTACCCCCAGAAGCATAGAACTATTACATGCATGATAAAGGAAGAGTTTACATCTTTAGACTCAGAAATCTTTAAGTTTAAAAGTACCCCTACTGTGTACCCTGGTCCAGGCCAGAGTCAGCAGGCAGGTGACTTGTCAGCTTGTCATAATTCCAGTGTCAGCCACCTAGTAGATCTGTGTCATAGTACTGAAAGGTTGTGGTAAAATTTTCCCTCGGCATAAGGAACAGACACTGCTATTGGGCTTAACAGAAGATGCAGAGCCCTGAGGTAAATATTTTATGATAAACAAGAAACCTGTGTAAACAGTGAGTATAGATATATAATTTATGATGAACACACTTGGGATTGGAGCAAGATCTAGAGCACCTGGCTTTTGGCACAGTATCCAAAGGACTTCTCCCCCCAAGTCTGACCTCTGACATGTCCTCCAGGGCAGGCTTGTTCAGCTCAGCTGTATCTAGGAGCTTGTACTGCCCTAGAAAGCTTGAACCACATGGGTTGGGAATAGGGAGAGGGAATGGGAGCAAAGCCAGATTTGGTGAGTGGAAAATCTCTTCTGTAAAAGCTTGCAAGACCTTTACAGATCATCATAATGGCTTTTTGTTGTTGTAGTTGCAGGGATCATTTTTTAAAACAAAGAGATAACGTTTGGTTCATTTCTTTCATTTTAGAAAAGGGCAGCTCCTAAGCCCTTATCATTAAGAAATAAGAACAGTGTTACATGTCCAAACAATTTATGTGAGGATCACGCCATTTGTTATGGGAACAGCAAGTACAACTGCAAGTCCATTATCATCCCTCCCTGCCTCTGCATGCACAGCATGAGCAAGTGAGGAAGGTTAGGGGTAAGAGCAATGAAGCCTGCAAAGTCAGTGACAAATATTCAGTACTTAAAACCTGCTTTGATGTTTCCCACACTGAAGTGAGACTTTGATTTGGTCAGTGACAAGACATAGATCCACTGATTTTTCTCCAATTTACTCCAAGTCTCAAAAAATAGCAACCTTTCTTCGTAATCTGACAGCTGAGTAACAAGAAATCCAGCACCACCACTGCACTCTCTGATGCCCCAATGAGCAGTGGTAGTGGGAGGTGGGTGGCAGAACTGATACAGATAAGTTAAAAGTGTTGGAAGGAGTTTCTGGACACTTGGCAGTGTTAAAACCTGCCAGTGTTATCTGCCTTTTTATGTAAAGAAAAAAAAAATCACAGAGCAATGGCATTATGTTCTGCTCTAGTTTTCAAATGCACATTTCTTCTGACCTCCACTCCCCATATCTTCACCCTCCCACTCACAGCTTCTCTCTCCCTGCCACTCCCCACTCCTCTGTTTTTTCTGCAGACAACACATTTATGTTGCTGCGAGTCTGCAGCACTCAACAGACCATTTCTCATAAACCACTCCTGACTTCGCTGAGTCCTGCCATGTGAGCAATTGGGAGTTCATGGGTTTTGAAAGGGAGGACCTTTTGCATTCCAGAAAAACCCCTACAGCTCATGTAAGAAAAGCCAATGCCAGGGCAAGCACAGAGGAGGAGAACAAGGGACCAGGTGTTCTGGTGCAGTCCTCCATGGTGTCCTATGTGGTAAGTGCTCAGCAGTGAGCCAGTCATGGGCAGGGAGAAGGAAAGCCAGTTGCTTATGTGCAGCAAGGAATGGCAAGGCACCTGCTGCAATTACGTAGCAAACATTTACCTGCCCTTAAACAAAGAGAAGGTTTCTGAGGAATGATAGTTATCAGAAAACAACTTTAAGGAGCTTTCTGAGAGTGTGGTCTTATTGTTCCAGCATACCCCTCTGTTCAACACTTCTGCCCGCAGATGTCATGAGGTGCAAGGGCAAGCAGGGGCCTTGGAAGGAAGAGGCTATTTGCTGTGCTGTGGTGCCTTCTTATGCAGAGGGCTGTGATGTTCCTATCACAATGACCTATCAGGGCAGCAGCAGATGCCAGGACAGATTTCAGAGGCAGTTTCCAAGGGCAGATGTCCATAAAGGAGAGGTGGTTATTTCCTACACAGAAGCAAGAAGCAGCAGAACAGCATCCTCTGCCACACCGCAGATATGGCAGTGCTCCCAGCACAGGGTTGGTGTCCAGGATACCCAAATCTCCAGAGGGAACATCAGCTTCCTCCAACATGGCTAGGCTGCAATGGAGAAGTGTGGAGGCCTGGCTGGCAGCAATGTTCCCTTCAACCACCATGGCTGAAGCTGATGGAAGACAAAGTGACACCTTGGCATCGGTTCTGGCAGTATTACTTTAGTATGGGTAAAACTAGCAAACAGGTGGAGGGTGTTGAACCTTACCCAGGAAGAAACAAATGGCAATGGTCCAGTGTGAATCCTCAAGCTGTGAGTCACATCCCATTATAGACTCCTTGGTTTTTGAAAGAGCAGAGTTTGGAAGGAAACCTTCTTTGGGAAGGCTGTGTGGGTAGCAGAGGAGCAGTTTCCTGGGGGAGGACAGGAGTAATAGGAGGAAATTACTGTAACTGTTCAGCCTAATACCTATTGTGTCCTTCTCAGCCCCTCTAGCAGTGTTCCTGTGCCTATGGTGTCTTCCTCCCACTTCAGAGCGAAACAGATTTATGGGCTCTGCTGATATTATTCATTTCACTGGAAATTTGAGAGGGAGCCACTTGTAAAAGTGTGTGTAAAACAACAAAAGAAAAATGGCCGAGGTACAGGGGTGGTTGATGTCTTTGTCGGCTTGAAACAGAAGAACTGCATGGAGTACTCCAGCCACCTGCAACAGCAACAAGGAAAGAAAGAAAGAAAAGGGGGAGGGGGGAGGGGCGAGGGCAGAAAGGCATAGTTAAAGTAGGAACAGGCCCCTACGCTTGGAGAAATCTGTGTGTCCCTGCACCTGAGCTGAACTGCTGGCTGCAGGTCTCTGCAGCCACACCTGTGCCAGAACAGGCCTGTCACGAGAGGCCAATACAGCTACAACACCAAGCCTAACTACAGCACGGTAACTTTTAAAGAAATCAAGATGTGGTAGGAAGTACCAAAGCTATGAGAACAGAAACTGTGATCTCTTCTGGCTCTTCTTGTGGAGTCTCAGATGCTTTGAACAGTGATCAGTGAGAGGAAAACAGTATTTTCCATCTGTACTTCCCAAACAGGCACACTGGCATGAGCAGCTTCTGCAACCAGGGCATCCCACTGGCATCTTCTGCCCATGAATCCCTGGCTGGAGCAAGATGATTCCTGATACAAAAGCCTGAAAAATGCACTGCTTTATAAAATAAGCAGTTTTGTACTAGTGAGAAAAGAATCAAAGTGACAAAAGAGACATATCTCAAAATGAGGCCACCAAAGCTTTTTGGATCAAAAGAGCCAATGCAGAGGATGGGGGGGTAAAATCACCTTATGAGAGCGAAAAGAAAATTAAGACTCTGAACCAGAAGTCAAAACGTAGACAGGAGGTCTTGAGAACAGAGACATCATGAGATAAAGTGAGCTCAGAAGAGGTCACATGTTGAACCCCCTTTCCTAAGTGGGTCCATCGAGCCACAACCCAGCAGTGTGGATGGTACTGGCTACCACACGGCTTAAAGAAATGGCCTGATTTCAAGTAGTTCTGAGTACCTACCAGTTTCTCACTAAAAGTTTAGTCCATATTTCAGTCCATATGAGTGCCTAAACCCCTCACGTTAAATAGCTCTCTGAAATCACCTCCTCCGGAGTCACAGCTCAAGGTCCAAGGCACATGTGTGTGTGGAGTGCATCCTCATGTTCAGCCTCTCCTGTGCCGAGGAAGCACAGTCCCTGAATACAGCTCTGCCTTCTACACCCCTTTCAACCTTTCCTCCTCCAACATCACAGAAAGCAATGGAACACTGCTGCAGGAAGTGGGTGGCCATGTCAGAGACCAGACCCTGAGCACCTGTATACCCACTGCTTTAAGTCACTTTCCTTCTCCTGTTTCTGCTTCACTAACACTAGGGCTACCAACGGTGTCAAGGGCATGTTGGCAGGGACAGGTCTCTCAGCAGCAGATGGAGGAGAGGACAACTAACCTTTCAGTGACAGAGGCAGGATGAAAGTGTGACTATAAAAATCCTGTGCTGGTGTGAAATCATGCCTCTCACAAACTCCAAACCTGATCACCTTAGTGCTAGGACTGCTGCAGAAGACTGTTGTGATAATGCTGATGCCTAAAACCATGGTGAAGGCAGTGCTTGAAACACCTAGAGATGTGCCTAAGCCACTGCTCCATTGCTTAGCACCACAGTGTACCTGACAGTGCCCTTGCCCTATGTTAAAATCTGGCCTTTTCACCAGAAAACTCACTCACACTTTTTCCAGAGGGAGATGTGGGTGCTTGGCGTACATTACCTGCATTACCAAAACTAGCCTGTGAATACTACCTCAGCCTCTCCACTGGAGTTTTCTGTTGTGGCAGACTACATTCTCTCTTCCCAGACGCTGGTCACACCAAAGATGGGGAGTCCCTCCATGGCTCATTAACCTGACTCTCCAGCAACCCAGACCTCATCTTCCTCTCTATCCCACAATCCCCACGGTAGGAGATCTCTTACAACAGGGATTTACACCTATGAAGTGGTTCATTTTCCTGGCAGCTGTGAGCAAGAAACTCAGCTTCAGCAACATCCCTGTGGACATGAGTCCAGCTCTATGTATCTCCTACTTTTTGCAGGATTTAATCCACACAGTTCAGCACACGTTGGCAGAGAAGTGCATTGGAAGATGCACCACAAAGGTGCCTCTCTTAGAGAGTTGACCATAATTCCCCAGTTTCTGTAACTTAGTCCTGTAATTGAATGATTCAGCAAAATTTCTATCATTTCTAGGGAATAAAAGACTTGAAATTTAACCTAAGTGACCTCTGAGGGCTCAAATCCATAGATTCAATAAAATTTATTGGAGAGAACATTGTCATATTTGTGTGCTCTTTTCATTAACATTTTTTTCAGCTAGTATTATAATTTACAAGGCAGGGAGATCTGACTCATTATTTTGAAACACTTGGGGTTGACAGGAAAGGATGCCCCATGCATGTTTGTATTTTGCTATCTCTGAAAAGGTCGACACCACTCATTATGTGGTGTGTCAATGCTCTTGCAGACAAAGCTGGACAAGAGATACATGATGAAGTTGTGGTATTATGTTTTATGGAGTAGGATGCTATTTCACTGAGGGGCTAACCTTAATAGGCAGCCTGATCTCCTTCCATCTTTGCAGTTCCCTGAGATCCTATGATTCAAGGTTTATCCAAAGAAAATGTTATAATAAAAAATGTTACAATCAAATGTTACTATATCCAGCATATTCATGTATTTACCAGAAAGTAGAGGTAGAAATGTGAGATTTATTTCTGCAAAATTCACATTCACCTCTCTATTCTAATCAGTAGCATCCTTTTACATAGAGCAAGTGAATTTCCATACTGAGCTAAAGAATTCATCTAATGAACAGATTACGTTACAATTTATTTTTGGGATTAAAATCCCTGTTTACTGCTCACCTGTTTCCAAACTGTCATGGAACCTGTAGATGGGCAAATCTATAAAAGAAAATACAAGAAAGAACTCATACATATATATTAAAACATAAAAATTGTCTATAAAATGAAAGCTTTCTCCTTGCTCTTCTTAGAAAAAAACCAAATTAACCAACAAAATATTTTAGAAATCATGAGCATATGAAGAAGGATTTGTTTCTATTATTGTAGCAAGCAGAATGCAATGCATACTACCAAAAAGTTCCTAGCTATGCAGCTCTAAAGTGGTTTATCTCAGAAACACTGCAAAAACCAACTGTGTTGTGGAGCTATACAAATCCAGAGTGGTTTGCTAAGGCTCAGTCCTATTACACAAGTTAATGATGCTGTGGTGTCACAGCTGCACATCCATGCCGGGTGGGTCTCCAACAGTGCTGTTCTGTATCTGTGAAGCTGAGTTAGCCACCAGAGGAGCTGCCCTAGGCCATGTCTTGCCTGGAGACAAAAAACAGAGAGTGTGGGGGGGAAAGCGGGCCTTGATCACAGCTGGGGAGGTGGAAGAGAAAGGTGGAAAGTTAAGTATGAGGAACACTGGGTAGGGCAACTCCTTCCTCTTGCTCCTTCCAAGCAGGAGCCACTTCCCTGCATCCCCCCTGACCTACCTCCACAACTCTACCCAGATGAGTTTCTCATGACTGCAGGATTGGCAAAGCAAACTCTGAGGATGACAGCTGTTTTTCTGCCTTGTGGCTGGTATTGCCGCTGCCTGACACCAGCCCTGTGAGCTGCACTTTGTGTCTGGTTATAGCTTTATGATTTCGTTTTAAGCAGATATCCCAGCGTAAGCCCTGATGGTAGTTGAAGTTCTCTGCATGGGCCAGAGGTAGCTAAAAAAAAAAATATGTTAATTTGGTAATATTGACCCTTATTATCCAGCAATTAATAAAAGCTGTGCCTATTAACATGCATTTGATGTTTACATTGAATCATACATCCAAAGCCTGTTTGTTTGAGCCAGAAAAAGTTCAGTAATTGTGCTGGTTTTATCAGGTACAATTTTTGAAAATCCTTCCTCTCCTTTTTTTAGATCTGCATCACCCATTTTCCTACCTCCTCCCTGGCTACTATGCCCAAAGGCAGAGAAGGAGAGAGATGAGGAACTGCAGTCGGAGCTCAGGAGCCTATGACAGCAGACAAGAAAAACCTCACAAATCACGCTACAGCACTGGGCTTACTATTGTTTTCAGTCTGTATGTGCATGTGTATTGCACCAACCTGCAGCTGTAAATTCAACAAAATTGAAACAATTAAGACTGGTGTCACGCTGCAATGAACCAGACTACATCCAGGTGAAAGTTTCAAAGAATCAAATACATGTTTCTTCTCCTGTAAGGACTGCAGCTAAGAAAGGCTCTTCTAGATGAGATTTGGAGAGGCTCTCTCCTCTAATTACCTGAAGAAAATCCAAAAGCAGAAAGTGAGACCAGCATTGCATTGGTATTTGCCTGATGGGTACAAAATCTTCTGACAAGTCGTTTACTTGGCCCTGATTGGAAAATATCTTTAATTAAAACAGCACATCAGAATCCCAAACCAATTTCATCCCAG
>VYZS01060969.1:0-22761 GCA_013400695.1 Neodrepanis coruscans
ATGTGGCCACCACTGCCGGGCTGTTGGCGCCGCCCGTAGGGCCAGCGCCAGCACCATCGCAGCGCCAGCGCAGCGGGACGAACCATCGCGGCCACTTTGTGGCCGCTGCAGCCCCGGCACCGCCGCCGGGCTGCCACTGCTGTTGGCGCCGCCTCGCCGCCGGCCCACAATGGCCATGTGGTCGGTTCGCATGCCCAACAACACAGCAGCGTCCAGCCAGAATTGCCACGCCCCAGCACTGCTGCCCACGCCGCTCACAGCCGCAGCTACTGCCGGCGCTGGGCAAAGCCGCCGCTTTCGCCAGCCTCGCCGCCAGCACGCGCTCCAGCCTCGCCTCGGCTCGGAGCGGGGCCATGGCCGATCCCAGACCGGGACCGGGATCACGCCTCCCGCAGCGACCCTGGACGGCGCAGGCACTGCCTACACAGGTAAGCCCACGCCTCGCTGCCCAGCAAAGCCAGGGTCGCCATCACGAGGCGAAGCCGCCATAGCCGCGCCGGGTTCCCGCACGGGTGCCGGGGAAAAAGGGGGGGGGGCGGGGAAAGGGACCACCGACCGGTGCGGGCGTTTTTACCCTCAGTTTTTTAACCCCACGACAGTAGCTATTCTTTCACTTCCCCACACTGAGAAAATTCAACCACATTCCAGGCTTTTTTATTGTGCATTGTAATGTGTACATAGGCCTTTAGCCTTTATCTGTGTCCTAAGTTTTCCAAAAATGTCCCAGTCTGCAATATATTTATGTGCTCAGTATCTACCCTACTCCATATCTGCTGTCCATTTGGATTGTATTCTTGAGAAGCTTGTGAGTGAATGTGTGCAACAATGAGAGAAAGATTAAATCTCATGATTGATCTTGTTCACTCTGTGTTTATAAAGAACAATAGGAGAGTATTCTGCCTCCTAATCCTGGTCGTTCAGGCCACTTGTCCTTTCTTTCTAAAAAAGGTAAATTACAGGATGCCGATTTGTTTTACACGGAGCCTGTACCTGGAAATAATGTTACTAATTAACTAATAACAGCAACTGTGCTGTTACTACAAGGCTTATGAAAAAGCACCCTTTAGGTAAAATTAAACGGAATATTTCAGTAATGCTGTACAGCACCTGATTCTGTCTTTTGTTCTCGACCAAAATTCTGTCATTGCTTCAACACAGATGCATAAGGTATTCATACATACCAAAGCAATGGTCCTTTTGATTCTGTAACATAGAAAACATGAAAAGGCGTTTTGGCCTCTGGGATTATTTCTTTTCCTTTCTACAGAAGAAAAGGAAAGAAAAGAGTATTATGAAAGCAGCTACTCAGAACTGAGCAGAACTTAAGCATGAAAGCAAAAGAATAAGAGGAAAACAAATAATTACAATGAGGCAGAAATGAAAACACTTATGGGAATCCTATGTCTGTGTACTGAGATAATATGCCTGTGAAGGTCCAGTGAGTATTTTCTGAAAATCATTAACACATAACTAGCTTTAGTTGTAATAAAAGTATATCTGATATTGCTGTAAATACTTTACCTACATTAGCATAATAATTAGCTATTGTGTTATTCATAAGACATTAAAGTACAAATAACCTACGAAGATTAACGCCATTTTAAGACAAAGCTTTTACAGGACAAAAGGTGCAAAGAACTAAGCACTGACTTTACTGTAATTGCTAAGGCACAGCACGTACGCTGAAGAGCTCCTGTATTTGCAGTGTGAATACATAATAAGATATTAACAGTGTGGAACAGGCTTTACAAGAAGGATGTAAAGTGTTGTGATTAGTAAAAGAAATAATGGCAGAAAACATATAATTGACCATATAAGTATAATTGACCATACAAGTATAATTGACAACAGAAAAGAGAGGAAAGAGGAGAAGCAAGATTAAGTGCTAACAAGGAATCTATTTCTGGAAGATATGGTAAGAAATGACTGCCTCCTGTTTCATTTAGAAGAAGCTTAGAAATGGCTAATAAGTGTAAAGTAGGTGTTATGAAAGCTAATGTCAATCTAAACCATGCTTTTGATCAAAATGATTCAGAGAATTGATGGTGGGGGGCAGAAAGAAATAAGGTAGAAGCAAACAGACTCAGGTTCTTTTATTTGTTTAAAGGATGTAGTGATCCTAATTAAATAATCTCCCATGATTTGTGTTGAGTAGTAATGACATTTTCTTCCTCTGGCAGTGAAGTGTGTTTTAAAATTTTAGTGGCACTCTGTGTTTAAATCCTATTATTTCCTACCAGAATAAACAAGAAGTTAAACACAATTCTTTGGGATGTTCCACTTACTTAAAGCTGGATTTGTTACTACATATATTAGTGGGTTCAGCAGTTTCTTAGATCATAAGATAAAGTGTGAGCATCTGTTAGCCTTTTTGTAATGCTTATAGCATTGCTTAATGAAATCTATGCTGCATTTTTGGAGAAACCCTCTCAGAATAGTTTAAAAGGCCTATTTTAAAAATACTACTCTTAAGAATTGTGACTTTTGAAAAATTGGGGATAATGAGCATAACAACAACTAATCGTGAACATGTTTAAGAAGAAGAAGAAAGAAATATTGTGTATATTTGGAGGTAATCCACTGACACAGAGGATAAAAGCTCTTGAGCACATTGGGCATAGACTACCTCTGCCGTACTTATTTTTGAAGGCGAAAGAGTGACCACATTTTTGTTTCAAACTGAATGATTAAAAATAGCTGTGTAAAATGGGGTTGGAAAATCCCATTAAACAAAATGCAGAAGTCTTTTTCAAGAATAGAAGGTTGATAAGTGAGGCTGCCTTATGCCGAGTACCGGCCTTCAAGCATCCTGTCCCCACTGTCTGTGCTGAGTAGCAACTAAACAAACCTCTGGAACAGCTGACATATTCTCACTTTGAGGTGTTTAGAGAGGCTGGATAGATAGTCCGTCTATTTTAAGCAAGTAACAGTGTTGTTACTTATCATGTTGTAACCTATCATCAGATGACCATTTCAATATGACTACTGAAGCTGATTAGGTCCTGTAGCAATGACCTTTTCTTCTATGGACGGAGTGATGAGTGTGCAATCACTTCTGGACATGACCAGCTCAATCCTGCTGCAAATTTCACAGTTTAATTAGTCAAACACCCCAGGCAAGTGAAAATTTGTGTGTGGTGTTGCAGTAGGCTGGATAAGGGTTGCAGGAAGGGAGCAGACTTTCACTAGCAGTGCTCCACAGGATGAGCATGGCTGTGATCCTGAATTCTTTTAGCTTATCCAGTAGCTCATCCCCTCCCTTTTGGTGACACCACCCCTGCCCCCCACCTCATACCCCTCCCAAGGAAGTACTGCAGGACCACAAGATTCATAAAGCATATAGGTGGCTAAAAACAAAAAAACCTGCTCACTATTTTAGGAATGTGTTTTCCTCCTAGTAGAACCATATTTCTAGAAAGCAGTAGTCTGAAACTCATTGAGAGCCACAGTTTCCACTGATTCTCTAAGTATCGCCAGTGAACTTTTTCACTGAGTATTAATATACTCATTAGGTAGCTTACAGCATATCATAATCATTAGAGAGTTGCTCATTGCTAATTTAACATTTGAGACTTCTGCAAATCATAAGCAGAAAATTTTTCTCTCATATGAAGGCTCTGTTGAGAGTTTTCCATACTTGTTAATTTTATAGTACATCTTGCAAATTAAGATTTTCCCCTAAAATATACCAATGTTGTATTATAGTTATTTGCTTTTGAAAAAAGAGGGTTTGTGCAATATGGAAAGAGGAGGGAGTGTATTAAAATTTTTCTAGCAGGTTTAAGCTGGGTACTGCTAATAATTTTCCAGAACTGTTTTAAGCCTGAAGTCATCAACTGGCATGTAGTACAGTTGGCTACTGATTTTGGTTTTCTTTTCTGATTTGAACTTCAGAAGATATACAACCTGGGACTGTGTCTCTTTTTCCCATTTTTTTCTTACAAACCGTGGCTCAGAGGTAATGTAGTAAGGCAGAAAAAATGTTCTTCTTTGGACAAGCTGCGGTTAAATTTGATCGAATTAAATTCGGCACTGAATGCAACTGTGCTTAAAGATTGTTTTAGCTGCTATTAGCAATATTGAACATTTTCTCATGCGAGATGTCATTATAGACGTGTTACAAGCCAGGAAAGAGAGTTACAATGAATATTCATACCATTATGTCATCTGAAGGGGGCCACCCCATTCTTCTGACACAGAGAGCTCAAGGCAGAGGTTTCTTTTTGTTGGGCAAACAGAGGTGGTTGGCAGGGAGAACTTTCTGCCATTATCTTTCCCCTTTGTTCCCAGGGACCACATGATGTGATGATCTATTTTTTTTTTTTTTTTTGTGGGCAAGCCATTTCCTTTGTATCTTTGAGGTACTGCAGTATTTTATTTTTCTTTCCTTGTCAGTAAACTGCTGTTTTTCCACGTATATCCTCTTTGTTTGCTTTTGTGGGGCTTTTTTGTTTGTTTGTTTTTTTGGTTTTTTGGGGTTTTTTTTTCTTTTTGATTTCTCTATACTGGGGGGCTGGGGGAGAATAAAAAGGGGAGGAAGCTCATTTTGTTGGAATTTCCATCCCGTTATCTGTCTTTAAACCAAGACAAGACAAATGCTAGCAAGTTCTGCTACGTTATTAGGATTCCATGATACAGATATTAAGGTATTTTATATATGAAATTATTAGAATACCTTATATATAAGTATTAGGACACATTACATGTAAGATTTTGATACCTTACTAAGACTGTAGTACCTGCGTGTTTAAAATTGTGTGATATTATCAACATAGAATGAGAAGTCCATGAAACACGATGTTACGCCATGGTGTGATCCCATATCAATGCTTGCATCAGTTGGGTTACTGTATTAGAAGAATAATCCTCATGGCAGTTCTTGTAACCTGTTTGTGTTGTTTATGCTAGTTTACATTTATGTCTACTTTTTTTACACTGCATTTTTACTGGAAACTGATCTTCCAGGCCTAAATTTTCTTCAAGCAGAACTATGGTTTTCTTTTCCTTTTCTATAATCTCTAGTCACAGGGCTTAATAAATTTTTATTATGAATTTGTTAAGTTTTATAGAATTATTAAATCATAGAATGGCTTGGGTTGGAAGACACCTTAAAGATCATCTAGTTCCAACCCTGCTGCCGTGGGCAGAGACACTGTTCACTAGACCAAGTTTCTCAGAACTCCGTCCAAACAGGCTTTGAACACTGCAGGGATGGGGCATTCACAGCTCTAGGCAATCTGCTCCACAGGTCACTGTGTTACTCTCACAATAAAGAATTATTTTATGATATCCAATCTAATCTTATCCTCTTTCAGTTTGAAGCCATTCCCCTAACTCTCCTGTAACTACACGCTCTTGTAAATAATCTCTATCCTTCTGTCTTGTAGGCTCCCTTCGGGTACTGGAAGGAGGCAATTATGTCACCCTGAAGCCTTCTCTTTTTTAAATAGCACAATTTCTCCTTATAGCACAGGAAACAGAAGAAGTCTTCTTTCTCTTTATGAAGAGGGTTTTCCTTTGAAAGGAGAGTGGCTGGCACTCTAAATTGGCTATAGCAATTTACAAGTAAACCTAGCAAAAAAGGATGAGATATAAATTGTATCTCTTCAGCAAATAACATCTATGATCTTCAATATACCACAGCAATTCAGACATCTGTTCTGTTAAACTTCTGATTGCTTGAAAATTGGCCTTACACACAAAAAGCCCCTGTGACTCATGTATGAGGGTATCTTCAGTGCTACATTTGTCAGGTTTAGTTAGATATAATACAGACTTACTGTAATGTGCTTCAGAGAACTTTAAATTAGGAAGTCAGTGCTGTCTTGAAAAACAGAAGTTGCAAATGCCTCTGCTGTCATATTCCAGTGGATATAATTCAATGTTAACAGGTAATTCTATCGTCTGTGCTAGATCATATTTGCAGAACTGCATGTGGAAGAAGATCTGAATATCTTTAGATATTATTTCAGTGTTTGATATATTTGCATGATGTCACCTCAGGTAAACACAATTTTGGACAAGGAATTTCAAAACTGGCTTTTATTAGCCAGTTTTCCGTCTTGTCACGTGGGGCCCAATTTTCTACCCACTGGCACAGAGGATTTCCTGAAACATGTTTTTTGAGACCAGACTTTAGACTTCCTTGAGCTTATATTTTCTTTCAGCCTCAAATCATGGTTTTTGCTCTGAAATCCACTATTTTAGACATTGTAGTCTGATTTGCTTTAAACATCTCTCATTGATCTTATTCTAAGTCTGATCACGATACTTCTCTGACCTGATCATTGGTGTTGTTTTGCCTGTTGTTTCTAGTCAGCAGAGCGATATCACTTTTCCATTCTTGAGAGTCATTGCTGATATGGATTAAATTCATACAATCACTAGGTGATCTTGTGGACATTTTTCCTGATTTTCTTAAATTATTTTTATATTTAAAGGAGTAAGTTTTTATTTAATCTCCTTCAATATTGTAATTACATCTTCTGCAATATTTCAGAGAAAATGTGAAGAGTTTAACAAGGGGTTAATTTACTTGAAATGTGGAATATTTATTAAAGCTTTCAGCCTTTGAGGAAATATTATATGACATATGCACTTCCCAAGTCACTTCCCCTTCTGACACTCTGGAACATGTATTTATCCAGAGTTTCAGTTAGTTTTCAGCATAGCTGATTTTCTTGTCAATCACTGAAAGATTTCCTCCACAGAACAAGAGCTACTGCTTTCTACACTTTCATTTTTGATACTTGTTCTAAGTTTTAAGTTTGTTTTTTACTTTCTTTTCTTTTGTTTTCTTCCTTTCCTTCCTTTGGTGTTCCCTGTGTCCAAAATATGTACAAAATGCAAATTATAATAACCTTGTTTTTCCATTTCACCAAACAATTTTAGTCAGATGAAGTCTGTGAAGTATTTTAAGTATCAACAAGCAGGACAGAACTGACCTCAGCAGGTAAAAGTGTAGAGATAGATAGGGACCAGGAACTCACACTGCCCCAACACTGCAAACAAAGCTGCTGAGAACCTTCTTTGCTGGTGCAGTGCCTTCCCCTGAGCACTACAGAAAATAACCACTCAAATTGAAAATGTCGTAAGCTGGGTTGCTGGGGTAACTTGCTGCTTAAGAAAGATTCTCTTTGGGCCTACATACAATTTATGGCCTAACTTCATTTCTGTTTTTAATTTCGCTAGGAACAGACTTTCTTGTTGTAAGTAAATCAGTAGGTATTATTAAATTATAGTGAGAGTTACTGCCAATCTAGGAAATGATGATAGGACTCTCCAAAACCATCCTATTTTGTGTCTATAGGCACATAGCTACATGTATAAAGAAATATATCTAATGTATGCAAAATGAAATACGCTAAGTGCTTTAAGTTTACTCAATTGCATTCTATTATAATCCTTAATAATTTTTCATTTAATTTTAAACAGAGGTAAACATATGAATCTCCATACTTGAAGAAGATGACTGCACAGACAGGTATTATTGTTTAAAGATAACATTCTTGTTTCCTCTATAAAATGTAGATATTAGAATCCATTTGCATTATCTTTGTCTTACGTGAAACATACAACATCCGGCCTTTACTGTACTATTTTGAATTTAATCATAGAGAATTTAATATTGGAACCCATTTCCATGAAGTTCTATTAATTATCTTCTACCGAACAGGAATTTTCACAGAACCACAGAATTACAGAATCAGAGAATCAATTAGGTCAGGAAAAAACCCTCTGAGATCTTCAAGTACAATCTTTGAGCTGACACCACCTTGTGAATCAGACCTTGAACTAAGTGCCATATCCATTCTCTTCTTAAATCCCCCAGGGGTATTTAAGAATACCTCTCTGTAAAGAAATTCCTCCTAATGTCCAACCTGACCCTCCCCTGCCACAGCTTAAGAATGTGCCCGCTTGTCCAAAACAGTGGGAGAAGGAAGAACTTGATCAGGTCCCTGTGAGGGCCAGTGCCAGACCTTAGGTGATCTCAGTTTGGTGATGCCATAGCTGAACAATGCTCAGGTCTGAAGCTGCTTTGAGTCATCGAGGGGATGGGTTGATCTGAATGGGGCCAATGTCATCTGACAAAGCACTCCCAGTACATATCTGTGTACCTATGCTTTGGTGCAGATGATGTTTTGAAACTCTCTTCAGTTGTAGAGTGCTGTTTTGGTTGTCTGATCCTGGGATTTTCCTTGAATATGAGAGACTAGATGTTTTGCACAGTCATGCATTCAACTTCTAACATTGCATATTTTTAACCCAATATATCTGTGCTCCTAGTCCTTATTTCATTTTCCCAGGTCTTTCTTGCATCTTATGTCTATTAGATAGAATTTTAGAATCATAGAATTTCCTGAATTGGAAGAGACCTACAGGGATTGTCGAAGTTCAACCACTGCTCCTGCACAGGACAACAAGAATAATCACACAATGTACCTAAAAGCATTGTCCAAACACTTCTTGAACTCTGACAACTTGGTTCTGTGACCATTTTCCTGGTAAAAGGCAGTTAATTTGGAGGGGTACATAATTTCCTCAAAGAGTAATTTGTTGTTATCCTGATGGCAAGGTGGTCTATAGTAGACTGCAATGTCTACTACTGCCATTTGCTTTACAGGTAATCTTAAACTATGTTATTACAGTACCTTCATCGTCAAGATCTGAAAGCTGTTTTTTTTTTCCCTAAAGATACATCCTTTTAAGTATTTTCTTGGCTTTTCCTTTGTAAGTAGAGAAATAACCTGTATGTCATCTTTGCTTTAAAAACAAAATTTCTTTCTCTGTTCTTTCTCTTCTTGCATAGCTGTGTCATCTGTTGCATGAGAAATTGTTCATCCTTATGTATGTTTGTTTGCTGTATATCTTTTATTTGAATATCTACATACTTCCAAGTTTAATTTAACCCAGGAAGAAGTGTTAGCAAAATTATCCTATGGACAGCTATTTTAACTATATCTGACTTAACTATATATGAAACAAGAAAAATTTAAAAAAAAAAACCCAGGAAAGTCAAGAGCTGACTCCTCTTGACTTTACATCAGAGACGAATTTTTAAGGCATTTGGATGTCATGTACCATACAAGTATAAGAAATGTAGTACTTTTACTTCTTAAACTTTCATATGAAGATTTTCTTTGATTTTGTTTCACATGAAAATTGCAGAAACATCTCCAGGTTATTAGGGGGGATGTTTAAGCAAACCAGAGTTCATTAAAATTTTTTCCATTAATTCATTCTACATACCTACTTGTTTTCTTCATCTTTTTTTTTTAAGCATAAACAATTACTGTAATATAGTTTAAAAAAATGCTACAGCGTAAAATAAAAATATTAATGAGGAATATCTTTCATTTCAAAATAGTGGATATGCAAAGTACAAATATAATTTTAGGAATCATACTAATTCAGTCAAGAAGATGAAATCATCTGTGCAAATAATAGGTCCAAAAGGTCAAATATGCCAAAAACGCTCTGACTTTATGTATTAATTCCTCAGAATATTTTTGAACCATTTACAAGGTAATAATTACTTACAGAAATTTTTCTACAAATAAGTGACTCAATTTTTTTGATTAAAAAATTTTGTAAAGCTTTTAGCTGAAGAGACAGAACTTACTGCTCCTTGACAAAAAAGTATTTGTCAGTTTTCAATGCATGCAAAGCAATAACATCGTTTGTCATGTTTTGCATTAAAATACTAAGAGGAGTTTTTGTACAGCATCATAAATCATTCCTAACTCATTTGAGAGGATGTGTAGGCTTACAAACTTTCAAGATCTTTTTAATGAAACTGGCTGAACTCCAAATTTGCACAAAAATCTATGTTTACTTTGGCTCATACTGGAATCACATCCATCTTCTTTAAAAAAGATCAAATAGTCTCTCTATGTTGTATCATGTCCTTGAAACTGCACCATTTAGAAGTGAGAAAAAAACTCAATGTCTCGCCTGTAGATCACTTGACTCTTTTGAAGTAAAGGGAAATCTTTTGTATGGCAAATACATTTGTGAAAACTGCTTATACCTGTGATAGTATGTGAATATGCTGACACAGTTTAACTTTGTCATACTTTGAATTTCATCTGAACAACACTCATAAAAGGTAAAAGCTTACTAGTTAGAATTACTCAGATTGCATTCAGGAAAAATACAACTGACGTGTATAGTATCTTTTGTTTCTTTTGTTTTCAATGACAAAAGAAAAAAGCTAAATATCTAAAACACATGAACATAAGTAATTTCTTTAAGCATACACTTTCTCCTGAACTACAGTTTTTAGTCTTAATGACATTTTTGTCACAATTATAGATGATATGCAAAAGTTTCTTTTGTTTTTTTCTCAGTGTGATTTTTTTGGGGGGGGACTTTTTATTTATTTGTTTGTTTTACCTGGATATTATTCCTGTGAGGAATTAGCATTAGAAAAAGAAATAAAATTCACATTAAATGGCTGAATTAAATTTAAGCTGTCACACAATTGCCTTTATTACTACAGCTGGCTTGGAGAAAGAAAGTTCTTTTTTTGTTAATCAAACCAACACAACTCATCCCATTACACCAGCTCTAACTTACTAGAATCACAAAATCAATTAGATTGGAAAAAACCTCTGAGATCATCGACCTGACCTGTGACCTATCACCACCTTGGCAACTAAACCATGGCACTGAGTGCCACATCCAGTTTTCCTTAAATACCTCTAGGGATGGTGACTCCACCTAACCCTAACCCTGGGCAGCCCATTCAATCCTTAATCACCCTTTCTGTGAAGAAATTCCTCCTAATGTCCAATCTAAACCTTCCCTGGTGTAGCTTAAGGCTGTACCCTCTAGTCCAAAAGTTAGTTGCCTGGGAGAAGAGACCAATCCCCACCTGGCTCCATCCTCCTTTCAGGTAGTTGTTCCTCATAGGACTTGTGTTCCAGACCCTNTCAGGTAGTTGTTCCTCATAGGACTTGTGTTCCAGACCCTTCACCATCCTCATTGCACTTCTTCGGATAGCAATTCAACATCCTTCCTAAATTGAGGACTGGGCATAGTCCTCCAGATGTGGTCGCAAGTGCAGAGTACAGAGGAAGAATCACTTTCCTAGTCTTGCTGGCCACATTGTTCCTGATATAGTCAATGATGTCCTTGGTCTTCTTGGCCACCTTGGCCACCTTGCTCATGTTCATCCTGCTGTCAGTCAATATACCCAGGTCTCTTTCTGCCTTGCCGCTCTCCAGCCACCCTTTCCCCAGCCTTTAGCACTGCAGGGGGTTGTTGTGGCCAAAGTGCAGTACCTAGCACTTGGTCTTGTTGAACCTCATGTTATTTGAATCAGTCCATGGGCTGGATAGCCCATCCAGGACCTTCTGTAGAGCCCTACTGCCCTCCAGATTGACACTCCCCCCTCTAACTTGATATCATCTGTGATTTTATTAACGGTGGACTCAATCCCCCCCCTCCAGATCATCAATAAAGATATTGAATAGGACTGGGCCCAACACTGGTCCCTGGGGGATTCCCCTAGTGATTGGCTGCCAGCTGGATGTGGCACCATTCACCACCACTCTCTGGGCCTGGCCATCCAGCCAGTTCTTAACCCAGTGCAGAGTAAACCTGGTTAGTCCATGGGCTGCCAGATTTTCCAGAAGAATGCAATGGGGTACTGTGTATTGGACTTTCCTGAAGTCCAGATAGATTACGTTCACAACCTCCCCCTCATCAAACAGGTGTGTCATCTGGTCATAAAAAGAATTCAGGCAGGACCTGCCCCTCCTAAATCTATGCTGGCTGAGTCTGATCTCTTGGCTGTCCTGTAGGTATCACGTGATCACACTCAAGATAATCTGTTCCACAACCATGCCTGGCACTGAGTTTAGGCTGATAGGCTTGTAGTTTTCTAGGTGTTCCTTCCAGCCATTCTTGTGGATCAGCCAACTTCACATTGGCCAACTTCCAGTCACCTGAGACCTCCCCAGTGAGCCAGGACTGATGATAAATGATGGAGGGCAGCTTGATGAACCCTTACAACAGCCCCCTCATCACCCTGGGATGGATCCCATCTGCTCCCATAGACTTGTAAGAATCTAAGTAGCTCAATGGGTTACTAACTGCTTCCTCTTGGATTACATCAGGACTATTCTGCTCTTTGTCCCTATTTACTAGATCAGGAGGCCAGTAATAATAAGAATAAATATAATAATTAATCAAATATTTGTACACTTCCACTTTAGGTTTTTCAAAACAGATTTTTTATCATAACCATAAAATGTAATGTGGAATAGATGTCACACCTGGATA
Source organism: Neodrepanis coruscans (assembly GCA_013400695.1). Classification (NCBI taxonomy): domain Eukaryota; kingdom Metazoa; phylum Chordata; class Aves; order Passeriformes; family Philepittidae; genus Neodrepanis; species Neodrepanis coruscans. The sequence continues at coordinate 12,289 of VYZS01060969.1, forward strand.
CTTTAGGAAACAAAAATGAATATGTAGATCTCTCTGTAATTCTACACTTCAGGGAAAGCTAGTTGAATATGCCCCAAAGCCAGAGAGAATGAGGGGTAGCATCTCCCATTCATGCTTGAGAGGAGCTCTCATTAATGTTATCATATCATCCTGTTATTAAAATGCTTCCTTCAATAATTTTTATCAGACTTCATTCATGTATCTCTAAACATTAGGAAGTAGCATGGTTGCTACTGTTGGTGGAGAAGATAATATCATGAGCCTAACTTAAAAAATGGGATAATCTGAGTCCAACATTTTAGCAAAGGACATGGAAATACAGAGCATTGTCATGATTTCTTCCAGACAGTAGGACAAGCTAGATGTTACCATCAAGTCATGAGTTCTTGAACTTCAGCAGTTTGAACTTTGTAGTGTGTGAGATCAAATCACTTTCTCTGGTTGGAGCATACTGATGTTGAAATACATTTCCAGTGCAAGACCTCTGATTATTTAAAAAAAAAAAAAAAAGAAAATTTTGTTGATGCATTTTCTCAATTTGTGCCTGCATCCCACCACTTAGTTTTGCTTCCTAGCAAATAAATGAGTGCAAACACTTCAAGGATGCATTCTATCTTTCAATAAGTCAGAAAATCTCCCAAAAGCTCTCTTATGGTCCTACAAGTTGTGATTATGAATCTAAAGGAAAAAATCAGAAACTGAAGAAGAGCACTGATCCTGGTAGAGAACTAGAGCATGAAACATGGAGTCAGATGGAGCTTAGGATGTGTCTGAACACCCTGAAAAGGAGTCAGGAAGCTTGACCTTGACAGAAATGAGTAGAATCCCTAAGTGAAGAGGCACCATGGTGGGTCAACATATCTTCAGAGAACTTGTGTAAGGAAGAAATTTACAATGGAGGTTTTGAAGGGTCACTTATCTTGAATCAGCTTGGCCAGCCAATAGGAAATCATACTACTTTTGTGTTTATCTTTGCCGTAAATTACACAGCTGCTATTGGAGCACCTTTTACTGAGGAAAGCAGCATCTTCTCTGATTATCTAAACCATCATGTTCACTCACGGTTGGTAGGAATGCATGACTGATATTATTTGCTGGAGGAAAAGACCAGAGTAGGGTAGAGAGGTAAGCTACAAACCGTTGTGAGTACATTTATCATTTTATAGAATATTGTTACACAGTGCATGTTAGAAATGACTTGTAGTTCTGTGTGCTTAGAAACAACTATGAAGACTTCAACTATGACCATAATGCCATTATTTAATCACAAAAATTCTTATTCTGCATTTTCTCTTTGTGTAAGCAGAGAGAGCCCTTTCTCTGGAGATTCTTTGACTTTTCACAGCTGAGTCCTTCTGCCATAAAGTGCCTGACAGCTTTAGCCTTGACACATCTGAAGCAGGATTGCATCTTAATAAACAATCATCTTTACCTTCAAATAACTGCCTCCAGTTTGAAAAGTTTTTTTAAAAATAAATAAATTTAATGCAAATAAATAAAAAAAATTTAAACAAAAATACTTTCTATAGTCAACAAAACAGGAAATATTGTTAATAATTTGTACGTGACGCTTCACAAGATGCTGCAGTACAGAATACGCTACATTAAATACTTATAACTTTTACTATGATAGTGAGGTCATGCTCTTTTAGAAAGTAAAGACCTATAGTTAACCTAAAAACATATCCAGTATGACATAAATATTTCCAGAAGCTTGAACATCACCCCTAAAGACCTCCTTTCTCTAAAGTAGGTGTATTGTTTACATTACATGAAGATTTATTGAGCTATATGGCCTATATTATTTCAGTTGCCCTAAGCCAAATGTGCAAACTTTGGAATTGGTCACAAAGACAGATAAAAACAGAATTCAGAGGACCACAGAGGATTGTATTTCCTCTTTAGAGATTCCCTTGTGGAATCATGCAGAAACTAAACTATTGATTATATTTCAAAGGCTGGGTTGTTTTTTTTTTAAATACATACCAATGACTTTATATGTCTAGAGCTGTCTGAACTTCAAACAGATTTGGGAAATACAGTAGATAAAAAGAATTTATAAGAAATAAATTATGTCACAAAACTTGCAGAAGTCTTTATCAAAAGAAAGGTCTTTTAATGGAAAGAGTAACTTTTTCCCTGCTTCTTGCTAATAGGGAAGTTGAGAAGAAAACATATGTATCTAAATAAATAATTTAAATTATACTTTTAAAATAATAATTTTCAAATTATTCATAGAATCTGTTCTTTTTTTCTTGTTATTATGAAAATATGTTTTCCTTTCTGATTTGGTTGTATGTTGTGAATGTTTGCTAATTTGGATTTTTCTATCCTGAATATCATCATATCTGTCAAAAGTTGACAGTCTCTGATGACATTAACAGAAAGACATGAAGAACCTTGAGGAGGCACAGGCATCTTCTGCAGTGTTAGTTGTTTGTGATTAAAAAAGTCCAGCAGCATATCATACTGAGTCAACAGCTTGGCAGCTCTGTCCCCTGCTTTAAATCAGGTAAAACAGAGATCAGAAAACACTGTCCCAGGTGACAGCTTTCTCACTGATCCCTTAGGAAAGCAGAGAGATGTAAACAGCTTCAGATATCCTTTCTGAAGTTCTGATGCTTCTGCCTAGACCTTGCTTCAGAGAGAGGTGGGGATGCCAGAGCTCAGGTATGGGAACCTCAGCTTACAAGTAGTTCCAGGAACAGCCCTTCCCATGGACATAAGTGCAAGTATGTAATGTGTTCTTCTGGCTGAAAAAAATAGGTGCTTTTAAAAGGTGCATAAAAAACTATTTTTATGTCAACTCATCAAAGAGTTTTGTAAATACAATGGCAATAAAGTTGCTGAGGGACTTGGTTTTCATCACTCACTAATAAGGTTAAAATTGAAGAGATTTCTCTTAATTAAAGAATGAGGTGAGAACACTGAAAAAGACCACAGGATTGAAATTAAACATAATTTAATTTATTTTGGAGTGGGTAGGAATTTCTCTAAAACTACAGTAATGGGGGGATGAAGATTCCATCTTTCAGCACCATGTAAGAATTATTAAGTTCTTGAGGTTACTGTAAGTGAGAATATCTATAAACTGCCATCCCAACTTGAATTGTTTTTATGTTACTAAAAGTCCATTTTTCAGGGCTATTTGTACCAAGAAATTGTTTCTGCAACATTATGGAAGGCTGCCTAGTTCGTGAAGGAGGGGACAAAAAATGCAACACAAAGGAAAAGAAACTTCTGCTTTCTTCAGATGGGGCACTGGACATTCAGGCAGAATCAGAGGCTATAGGAGAATGCTAACAGTGACATTCTGCTGACTTGATGTGTTCATTCTGCTAGCTCAACAGTTTGTTTGACATGGTTGACTTATGATGTCCTGGTCATGACTTGTTTGTCCACCATACTCTTTGTTATGGAAAATTTACTTTCAAGTGCCATTCATCTCTGTGAAAGTACCTTTTAGCAAAGAAGATGGGGAGGAAAACTGACAGATAAAATTGCCATGTTATTGAAAAAAATCAGAGTCATGTATTCTTAGTGAAAAGCAGTATTTCAGATGCTTTTTCACCAACAGGATTAAAATTCAACATTTGTCCTTTGCCTTTATCAGTCTGCTTCAGCTGTTTCTCAATACCATTGAAAAAAATAAACATGAATAGCTGGTAGTCTGGCCTTCCAGGACGGTTAATAAGTATCTGCTAAGCTACTAAAGCAGATAAAAATTAGTAGGTCTCATATATATTTGTCTAACATATCTACCAGATGTGTTCAGAGGAAATGTAAGGGAAGAAAAAGTCCCATAACTTCCTTATGCTAGGAAGAGAGGAATTTGTAGCAATCACTTGATCGTAATTAATGAGTTCAGGATGCCTTCTGGCACCACAGAATGACTGAGGTGTCTGCTGCCTCTCAGTGAAGAATGTGAGAATAATATCACATCACTCAGTCTTGCCCCACAAACCCAAAGAGAGCTTTGGGCTCCAAAAGTTATTTCTCGGTAGTCTACCTAAGCCCTCTGGCCAAATAGTGAGAGAAGAGGTCAATCTTTGAAAGGGGACCTGCGTAAGTCTTGCTGTGGTCCAGCAGGTCTAGAAGTAGTTTAGAGTACTTTAGAGCTGTACCTTGATTTCCTACCTTAGACATTTCAGGTTTAGCTTAACATTCTGCTAGAAACATTTAAAAAGCAGTGAATCTTGAATCTTCAGTCTAATCCAGACAAAGTTTTTGATTTTTATTCTGTTTTTTCAACAATTCTTTTCTTCACAGTTTTAACTTTCTGTGTGAGTTGAGAGATCTGTTATTTCCTAAATGAGAACCTCTCCCTCTGCATTAAATGGGTGTAATGTAGGATGTAAGAATTTGTGACTCTTTATGATAGATGTCCTTCCACTTGCTTTACTGAAACTTCAAGGAAAGTATTTTGATTTTTCATTCATGTTTTTATTTCAGATGTTGCCGTGTTAGGGTTATGAAACTAGAAAAGTTCTAGTTAGATCAAAAGTGGTGACAAGTAAGAATAGTAAGTGCATTAAGTCCTTCCATTCAAAATATATATGTTTTATGTGAGCACAACATCAGTGAATTACAGCATAGATGAACGTAATTTACAGCGGTTACATAAGTTTGTTGTTCCCTTCTTCTACTTACGCCTGCCTAGCGTAAAATAAAATAAAATAATAAAATAAAATGACTCTATATATTTCTCAAGAAATGTACTTCTGACATCTTTCCTATCAAATCAGTCTGACACTTTTCCCTCTTGACATGCCATTAAATTGTATCAAGATCTCTAAAAGCCTCAAAAAACAACTTAATTTATACATTTCTTAATGGTATAATGTGACATTGGCTTTTAAAAATTGAGACAGTCTTATCACACGTTTTAAATTCTGTATCTCTAAAATGTGCAGTGCGTCATATTTTAATCAGTCATAGTGATTGCTTCAGTCATTAGTTACTATGCCTGTTGTTAGAAATGTATAGCCACTGTAACCATGAAAATTCAACATTTCTCCTCCTGCCTGAGGACATGTTGATTTTGAAACTAGAACTTCATTGTGTTTCATTCATGCAATATTTACATAGAGCTAATGATGGATATCATGGAATTTGCAGCTTCCATAATAATGCTGACTATTACACCTGCAGTTTTGTTAATTTTTTCATTTCCTTTTAGAAAAGCCTGTTTCTGCATTCAAAAAGTTACACCTAATATTCCCTAAAGAAATCCAGTGTTAATGACTATGATGAATAAAAAAAAAAAAAAATCCATAGATTTGTCTTTTTCTGTTCAAGAAATTGCATGAGAAACAGAGATTGCTTTGAAAGCCTTTGATTTTGCGTGCTGTTTGGTAAGATGCTGGAAATGGCAGAAGTTATAATTTCCAGTAGGTGCAACCAGGCCACGTCATGTCATTGCTTAAGGTTGGCTTAAGAACAAGTTAAGTGTAACACAGTGCCACACCTTAAATCCCTTGAGAATCAGAGACACAAGAAAGTCTCTTGGGCTGGATGGTACCACTCCTGCTCGTGCAAGAATCATTCACAATTAAACTAGTTCTGTGTGCAGCTTTGCATCCAGAAACATTTAAATGAATTATTGAGACTGTTTTTTAAATCCTCACATAATCCAGTAACTATAGGTATTGAGGAGTGTAATTTTGTTTAAATAATGGCTCCGAAATCCCTCCAGGGAAATTTCCTCATGCAAGCAACCTGTAGCAAACACATCTAGAAGCCAGAAAACTTCAGTTATATAGATAATTACAATGGCCTCATCAAACAACACTAAGATGTATAAATTATTCACAGTACGGTGACCAAATTCTTTCACTTGATTACTTTTCTCACAAGTTGTTTTGCATTTTGATGTTCTCCTAAGTAATAGGAACTTATTACCTTTCTAAAAGTCTTACAGCATAAATAATATAGGGGTTTTATTTATAAAGATCAGAAAAAATATATTAGTAATAAAGCTGTCTGAGCTAGCATTTAGGGTCTCTTGCATCCCACTCTTTTTGGATGTGTTTGGATTTGAGTTATCACTTGGTGACCTTGAAAGTCATGAGAAGAATCCAGAATTGGATTTAGTTTCTTAGGGAGAGCCTATATGCAGACAGAGGTTCCCAGGTATTCACAGTGAGAGGGTGATAAGCAGAGAGCTTGCTATAACTCGGTAGACCTGCAATTTTTCCAAAACTTACGGCTTTATTCACAGCCATGAAGAGCTGCAATAGTCATCCATGAAGATTGTGAATATGTAGATCTTCACAAACAGTTGCTGTAGGCACAATTGGATCTGAAAGGGTGGGAAAAGTCATCTCACCACACATAGGAGAAAGATAATAGATTCTGCATTCAGAGTTCAGTAAGAGTGTTATCTGAACAGAATTAGCAGTCTAATAGCAGGTGATCTTGATAGTTGAGAAATCCACAGACGGCAACCCATTTTCTTTTTCATTCCAACATTCCTATTTGTTCAGCTACATATCATGGGTGACTTTCTATAGACAGACATGTTACTCTGTTGGAGGGAGGCACAGAAACCCTTTGTGTGATCCTCAGAGATTTGCTTCACCTTTTTGTTCTCTGGTTGTGGCATCATTAAAAGCACTACTAAATTCTCTCTGAATTTGTGGCACTACTTAGATATATTCTTTCACTTAAGAGGGAATCAGAAAAGAAAAACACTGGCAAAATAATCCACATCCAGGGTAGTATTTTCCTTTGGGGAAGTGTCAAGTAATTGCGTGTTATAAGTCTCTCCAGCTGATTATAGGCATTCACTTTGCTTTTTGTCTCTGAATTTGTCAGGTTTCTAATGTAATATATAAATCTTGACTCCAAAACCACAGCTGGTTTTAATCAGACACCTATAAAAAGCAAATTACAATTAGCAGTCATCCAAACATATTCTGGAGGTATATTTTTATGGTTGCTTGGCAAATAACACTCTTTGTTCATAGAGCTCGTGTGACTCTCAAACACAAGGCAGCCAGACTTGTGAGTCATCACCGCAAGCACTCTACTTTGTTGCAGAGGTCAGATTCTGCCAAAATGAGAGGAATTAGCTAGCCAGATTGAATTAGTGGTTGAAACACATTAATTTATGCTACATAAATACTATTGTGGCCCTGTGGGCAAGTACTTAGGTCATATGCTTTATGAACTATTTGCACCAAGGGGACCTTCCAGCTGTAAATCATCTTCAAAGTGCACCTTTGCAAAGTGTTGATGACTCTTCACTGTCTTCTCTGCTGTCCACATGGATTCCATCTCATGGCATGCCAATTGCTCACCATTCCACTTGTGCTTTACAGGATTTTATGCAAAAAGGATGGATCAGCAACCACAGAGATCAGGCTGGGTCTAGTTGAAAAGCTGAGACTTGGCTGGTTGCCCATGACGCTTGTGGGCAGCTGTGGGTCTGTGGCTCCAGGCATCTGGCAGTGGGCAGGGCCACAAGATCCGGTGCAGCTGTGTGGTAAATGGAAACTTTGGTATCTCAAGCACACATACAACACAGCTCTTGACAAAGTTGTTTCTCTTCTGAGGGAGGAGGGGAATTAGATACACTTTTAGCCACATTATTTCAGAGTGAGAAAAAAAGAAGTGTTTTCTGGCTGCAAATTGTGATAACTGCAAATGCATGCCAAGAAAGAATTATGCAGAAAGATAGTGTTTTAACTTGTTTTTATGTGTTTCGATATGTCTCTGCCAAAAATCTGACAGAGCCTCATTGTTGGAGCTTTTTCTTCATGAAGCCACTGACTGCACCCAGCAAACATTTCATAAATAATGAAGTAATTGAGGGCATTTAGTGTTGCCTGATCGTGTGAGCAGCTGCATGCAACACACTCTACTTTCCAGCAAGCCAGGTAAATGTTACAGCAGTGTGAGAAGGCAGGCACTATTGGTCTCCAGAGGGAAATGGTCTTTTTAAACAAGCATACTTCCCTCAGACCTGCAATTTCATCTTTTTTTTTTTTTTAATATCGATTGTGCCTTTCTTTAAACAAAGAGTTATTTGTTTTACTAGTGTTCATTTTTTTCAGCTCAGCAAGCAGATCCACTCCTTTGTACCACTTCCACTGTGATGCTGAATCACACTGTACATACATCTTCCCTCACAGAGAGCCACAAAACCTGCCTCCGCTTGTTTCTTAATGTAATACAGCCAGAATATCGGGTGTCTCCAGTGCTGCTGTTCTCAAGGACAAAACAACCCCATTTCAGATTCTAGACTGCAAATGCTTTTACTTAAGTTCCTTGATTTCTGGGCTTGTTGATTTAGGAATCTTGGACATTAATCATCTGGTGTAAATGACATTTTTCTTTATGCTGAATATTTCAGCAGGATCACAAAAAGAATGTTTTTATAACATTAAATATTCATAAAATCATGCTAAAATAGTTAAGGGGGTGTGAAATAGATGAAGCTTTGAAAGCATAAATATTTAATATTTTAATAGCTTTTCATAGGACTTTTTTTATGAACCTAGTGCTGTTACCATACATCTGTTATTTGAAGGGGGAAGCTATTATTCTTTTAAGTGTTTTCTATTACAAATGAAAACGTTTACTTAATAGCTATTTTGTTTTGCTTAGCTTATGAAAAGAAAAAAATGTTGAGGTCTGATAACTGCCAGCCCTGCTTGTATGAGTGATCTCCATTCATTCTGCTCCTGAAACACTCCTGTGTTGACTGGTTTTAGTACAGGATCCAGTTTATCACTACAAAGATTGCAAAATGGCTATTAAAAGTCACAGAATGTAATTTTTCTGCATAAATACCTTTTTCTAGGAAGTAAATAAATGATCATCTGATGTGAAGTTGATTTTTAGCAATAATGAATCCATGTGTTTCCTATTAAACCTGTCTTCTGAAAAGTCATGACAGAAAGAAAAATCATTGTCGGGGACAAAAGGCATTCTTGTATGACTTATGAGAGTTTTCCCTTTGCTTTTTTTTTTCTTTCTCTTTTAAATACATTTCCCTTCTCTTTGTCAAATCAGAACCGCTGCATGTAGCATTGGGTGGCAGTGGTTATGTGTTTCCTAAGAAATTGTTTGATCAATAGAAATGGTAGACTAGATATTTAATATGTTTCAGTAACTGGATTAAGGAAGTAGGGATATTTATGACCATTATTTGGGAAGCTGTGTAAAAAGGTAGCTAGACTAACCTCTATAATTCACTTATACCTCACATAAGCCAAAGAGTTGAACATACCTGTTAAACAAGCTATGAGTCTGTTTGGAGCAGCTGTTAAATCATGAATCTCTGCACAGTACCTGAGGCAAGTCAGTTAAGAAAGATGTTTTGTAGCAGATTTCTGTTCTATTAAGGATGGACATAAAGTAGAATAATTTAAAATGTGTCAATAACTCAAGGCAAAAATGCTTAATGCTTACGTTGCAGTCAAGCATACCCAGTAGTACCTAGCAGGTAGAATTATACTCACAGGATCAGAAATCATTTTTTGGATAGATAGCATGGGAAGTTTTTAGCAAAAATATCCCACACTAGTTTATTATTTTGGTGTCTGTCTGGAACCCAGATTTGAGCTTTAAAAATTGAAATTATAGTTATTTTCTGTCAACTCTTCCTAGGAGAGAAGCTGAAAACTTGGTTCCACTTTCAGGTGGTTGAACCCATAAAGTAGAAACATTATGCATTATGTTATTGGAAAGGAATGCACCATCCTTCTTTTCTGGGAACACCAGTTTCTGGATGTGCTCTACTCAAAGCAGTGCACTAGCCAGAGTAGGTGGTGACAGTGGTTTAACACAGAAGTGTCCTGGAGGCATGCTGACTTGCTACACGATACATCTCATTGACCAAACATATCCTCAGCCCTGAACTGTATGCAGCTGTGTGATGAGTAAACTCGATGCGTGTTAGTGTGTTTTGCTGATGGCATGTTCCCATGGATCTGTGGATGTCGTGGGGTAAAAAGCGTAAGTGAAATAAAACGTGCCCAATTGTTTCCTACCGTGGGGGGGCCGGGGGTTCGGGGCTGCGGGCTGTGCCCGCGTTGTTTTGGTGGCCTTTCTCTTTCCCCCAGCGGCGCAGCCCTGGTCCCGGGCTGGGGTCGGCCATGGCCCCGCTCCGAGCCGAGGCAGGGCCGGAGCACAAAGCGGCGCGGGAGGGAGTGGCTGCTAGGGTTGCCCGGCTGTCGCTGCGGTTCCTCCCGCCTCTGTCTCCCTCCGTCCTTGGGCGTCCACTCGCCGGGGAGCCCAGGGGCGGCAGCGTCTGGCGAGGGCGGCGGCGGGAATGGCAGGAGCGACGCCCATAGGGGCAGGCACACCGGCAGCAGTGAGTGTGTGAGTGCGGGAGCCCGGCACGGTGGCAATGGCACCAGGTGAGCCAGCAGCATCAGCAGCGGCACCGGGCGATCCTGTAACAGCAGCAGCAGTGGCAGCGGCACGGAGTCGGGCGGGCCATGCCCGCGGCCAGGGCCGTGGGGG